>JAECUM010088143.1:0-14262 GCA_016617855.1 Megalonaias nervosa | reverse complement strand
GTGTGTGTGTGTGTGTGTGTGTGTGTGTGTGTTTATGTTTATGTATATGCTTATGTTTATGTATATGTTTATGTGTATGCATATGTAAATGTGTATGTGTATTTGTGAATGTGAATGTATATGCTACATGATCAGACACTTTTGCAGTCTTCTCTGGAAGATACTATCATCCGTTTTAGTGAACTTACTTTGTTTTTCTTGGTAGAAACTACTGATCCGTTTAATTGAACTAACTTTGCTTTTCTTGCATGTACCAAAGTTTGAAAAAGTTAAGGCATCTATTAATATTCCTTCTTTAAAGCACATGTGCAGTAACATAATAGATTTTATTTTACAAAGGCCCGTCCCATACTACTTCAATCATTTGCCATGCAGTTGTGAACCCTCCCCAGTTAGATTTAAACAAGGCAGTGAAGGTGACGGGTTTGCAGGTTTGTAAGGTTCAATTTTATCAAAGAAGTCAATGCTTTTCGGAATTATCTGCTTAACCTTTGAAAGTATTTCCTAATTATCTGCTTGCACAAATTGCTACCACTGTCTGACACTTTAACATTACTAGAAATAAGTTGAATACACCAGTATCATTCAAATATATATTCATTGCACCTCGTGTAAGTGTGAACATGTGTCTTTCTTTATTTTCAACTTGAAAACTGATCTTAACGCCTCCCTTACGTAAAATACACAAAATATGTAGCGGACAGCTACGCAATGTGAGTAGATACACGGAAATATTTCACATGTGACTGGGAAACGACGATTGACAATATAAAATCTTTTCACTTCACGAGTGAAAGATATATATATATATATATATATATATATATATATACGAAAACATGTAGATTATCTTTTTATTACATATCTTTTTATTACCAATTCTTAAAGGCAAAAGCCGTCGATTTGCACGGGTTTTCTCCATTTTGTGCCAACGTGATTAACAGCTGCTTTACAGCGTCGACAAAATCCAAGTTCCTACATTTTACAATAACTAATAAGACAGCAACGTTTCACAAATTTAGCTTGTACATATCATGCTTCAAAAAGTATGTATTTTGTTAAAATAAAGACTGCATTCGTACGACGACGAAGACATTTTTTATTTTTTTTAACACATCTCATGCTTTGATTGATACTTTTGGTGTGAGATAACTAGAAACATAACACAGCGGTTGTATCTGACACACTTCAGAGCGTAACAGTAGACAAAAAATTTTAATGATTGTGAGTTGACATGTAAAGATTTTAATGATTGTAGGTTGACATGTAAAGATTTTAATGATTGTGGGTTGACATGTAGAGATTTTAATGATTGTGAGTTGACATGTAAAGATTTTAATGATTGTGACTTGACATGTAAAGATTTTAATGATTGTGAGTTTATTCTACATTCAAACATAAATTTATGTGCAACAGATGCTATATCCGATTTTTGATAACGTAATTTCGGTGTGCATTAACACTAATCAACGCCTTATTGATCCATCGTTTTCAAACACAATTTTGATGCCAGTTACTTGAAAAGATGTGCTGTAGTATATTTAATTTCGAGAGGTTTTTCTCAAAAATGTTGTAGGGTATTACAGACATACAATACTGTACCAGTCACACATAGCAATAGTATATTTAATTTCGAGAGGTTTTTCTCAAAAATGTTGTAGGATATTACAGACATACAATTCTGCACCAGTCACACATAGCAATAGTATATTTAATTTCGAGAGGTTTTTCTCAAAAATGTTGTAGGATATTACAGACATACAATTCTGCACCAGTCACACATAGCAATAGTATATTTAATTTCGAGAGGTTTTTCTCAAAAATGTTGTAGGATATTACAGACACACAATACTGTACCAGTCACACATAGCAATAGATCATGTATGTTCACTGTTCCATAATTCTTGTAGAAAATTATTTATATAAAAAAATTAATACTTGACGCTTATCTTTTGCCGTTTAGGAGTTCGCTTTTAGGCTTTTTGTGCAGTTCATTGCTTGTATAAATGTACACTAGAGGGTCTACAGTTGATACATTTTTAAGTTCTATGGATCTTGATGCTGAGGAAATGGGGAAGGGAGGGGTAGAGAGAAGGAGCAGGAGAAGAACAAAAAGGAATTAATCTATATTTGGACATAAGGGTCTGAAGAACAAACATAAGGTCAGATATACTGGTCAAATGGAAAATGAAAGTCGTTCCAAAAGTGATATCGCGACTATGCCGATGTCTCTTTTCTCTCATTGGTATATCAATTTCACTACGTAATATATAACAAAGAACAGATGCATTTACATATATAATTAACAATACTTTTTGTACGTACATCTTTTTGTTAATGATTATTTTTGAAAAGAAAATTTCATTTTGGAGACAAAAGGAAACATTGAAGATAGAAAGTGAAAGAATAAATGAACTAATATATTTGTCTCAATCGGAGCATTGTATTTAAACAGAGATATGGTTTCCGTGCTTCATTCCGATACAACTTGTGAAACAGCCGATGCCTCGTGTATGCCTCAGTTTTCATTGAACATTGCGTCTAAGAACTGTTTCTTCCCTTCCTGATGACGGCATATGAAATATGTTCTGGAAACTACCATTCTAAGATGCTGTTAGATATATCTAATTGCTGATTTTCTACGGAGAATTCTCTTTCGTAAGAAGAGCGATGAAAAGATGCGATGACTCATTCGAAAAAATAGAAGATCATGAGTACATACAGGTCAGCGTGCATGCTTCAGGTAGAACAAAAACGAACAATTAAGACAAACTGTGGGACAAAGACAGTTATTGCGATTTGAGGCTGCTGACAAAATTGCAGACCAAAAATCGCAATAACTTTTTGTCGCACAAATTAGCTTAATTGGGGCTTTTTGGGAGGGAGGTGTTCCTCCAGAAGCATGCAAGCTGCCCTGTATGTGCTCATGTTCTATTCGAATAAGTCTTTGCATCTATTAGATCAAATATAGGTACTGTATAGTATATAATATAAGTAACCATGCGTGCAGCATATGTATACATATATCAGCCTGTTAAATGTTTTACCTGCACTTCTATATAGGCAGTTAATGAACTAGAAAATAAACGATATTAACAATAATTTCCTGTCAAATTAAACTGAGGCCAGCTCGTCCAAATATTTTCTACTGACGAAGGTTCAGTTACATGCGTTACTTTATGTACCCCTTAGGAAAACTATAGAAATTGGCAAAAGCATCTGTATCGTCGCACTTCTTTTTCTTCTTCTTCTTCTTCTTATCATTATTATTATTATTATTATTATTATTATTATTATTGTGGTATTCCAGTTCTTTTCCAGAACTTTCCAAATTAAACGTCATCCTTCCATTACTTTCAGTAATTAAAAAAAAAATAAACTTATAAAAATAATTTCAAAGACTAAATGTAGAAATAAATGTAGAATAAGCTTATTCGAGTTGCTGCTATTGTTGATTTCGGACTTCGAATTTCCATTATGTTTTAAAAAAATAATCACGACATCGAGCGGAATAAATCCTACGACAGCATCCATTTGCCCTGGTAGAACCCTCTAAACCTCCAAGACTACTCGTGGAAAACGTTAGAACGTTATACATGGAAAACTGGGCTTGTACACATAGTTATAGATATTGCAATGAAGCTTTGAACTCTATGCTTCATTCATATTACTGAACTCTCCAAAAAATAATAATATTCAGAAAGTCTTCATCATTTATACAGTTCACTGGAAACGAACATTGTCACTTCATGAATTAACTATTTTAGAGGGCTTAAACATGTCTTTGCAGGCTTAAATGAGAACACAGATACATTTTATTGACTTTAGTGGATTATTTAATTTGAAACCATCACAAAAATATCAAAATACAGATGGTAGATTCGATTTTTATACCGATGTAATCTATGCAAAAATGACAACATATTTTATTTTAAAGTTGCATTTTGCATTTGCGCAAAGCCGAATGGCTAAATGGTTGAATACTTACATACCAATAAGCCTGTATAATGCTAGGTAGTGTTCCCATATATGAGACTTTGTAAATATTTATTAAGCAAAGGAGCAATTGGTACTCTTCACATTCTTCCCATTTTGCAGTGTTTTCTATAAACAGAAATAAACAAGAAGCAAAAATGTTGTCTTCAGCTTCTCATTATAGTATTCACGGCAGCGACAGTTCAGTTCTTTGAGCTTCGAACTCATAATCCATGGGTTGTTGGTCCGGAAACTGCATAGGCCAGTCAAGATCGGCTTCCTCAGTGTGCCATAATCCATTGGTCCTTGGTCCAGTAACTGCCCAGGCCAGTCAAGGTCGGCTTCCTCAGTGTGCCATAATCCATTAGTCGTTGGTCCAGTAACTGCCCAGGCCAGTCAAGGTCGGCTTCCTCAGTGTGCCATACACCATTGATCTGTTGGGCCAGTAACTGCCCAGGCCAGTCAAGGTCGGCTTTCTCAGTGTGTCTATGGGATAGATACTTTAGCTCCCATTTCCTCAGCAAGGATATAGCCAATTTTATGGTACTAACAAACTGTTATAAAATGAACTGGAACATCAGCGACGAATTAAGCATGGGTCATTTAGTACCGCACTTTTTTTCCTCATATGTAAGAAAGTGTATATATGACACTAACAGGTTTTACAAATGGAGGTAAGTCTAATAGATCAATCAGCAGGCAAGGCATTGCTTAAGAAAATTAAAGAGTAACAAATTAGAAATATCACAATGACGCTTTTGAATTTCTTCTTTCAGAAGACTAGTATACCTCATAAAATTGATTTTGTTATTTACCTTAAGGTTAGTACAAAATCTTAAGAACATTCCAAAGATTCAGATTTTGACCTGATCACTTGCAAACAAAAATCATTTATCTTAATACCCTAAATTACAGTGCTTTTTTCTGCAGGAGTTTGCAATGTTTTGCAAAAATGGCTATCGAACGATGTAATTGTTACTGAGTACAATTATTCTATGAAAAAGTAATTTGGGAACATAATTAAACAAGTTTTCAGGCGTCAGTAGTTACCATAACAAATATTGTGCATCTGTCCTTCAGTACTTATGGAACTGGATGCATACTGAAAAATAATTCACACAAATTCTCTCTGACTTGTATGAAACTTAACAAAGCATGCGAAAAGTAAAAAATTAAAATTAAAATTAAAACAATAAAAAGTGTCTATTCGTTTGGTGGATGTGTATAAACTTTACTAGATTATTCGCATGGTCACCGTGCACTCTCTGTAGCATAGACCACCATCAGGGCGACTAGCGAATGCATTAGGAACAAGTCCGAAATATTCTGAATGATCTCACATCAAATCGGATTGCGCACCATTTGTGATGGCTGATTTAGAAACATGATACATTCGACAAAATTTCGTCGAATTTTTGTTTTGCTATGATGCAACAACTTTTTATCAAGCACAGCAAAAACTTTAGTACTAACGATAAGGAATATTTTTAAATAACAGTTTGCAGCTGGTTCAGTTAGAAGAATAATCTAAAACAGACGATGGTAGAGATGGAAATTCCCGTGCAGATATGCCAGTTTCTTTTTTTTTTCTTTCTTTAAGTTATGGGGGGGAGGGGGTCTTCGAGGTATTATTGATATGACTGGTAATAGATAAATTTGGATTGCTGCAGGAAGTGAAAGAGAAGTTTTACTGACTTGCAAAAATGGCCTTAAAGGTATTAAATAGTAAAAATTAGTATAATTTTTAAAGAAAAAGTTTCCTCCGGCTTTTATTCTTAAGTGCGAAAACGTCCATAATATTAACTACGCAACAGTCGTGCGATTTATTCTGGTTATTCATGTAGTTGCTGCACAGCTGTGCATAGCTTTACGTAAATAATGTACACTGCGGCCGTGCAAATAGCCTTCTGCAGTTCGTGTAAACGGCGGCAGCGCGAATGTCTTTCTAGTTGAGGAAATCTGAAGTCGTGCGAATAGATGTCTCCTGGCGCCTGCAGTCCTAAGTAGTACGGATCGGAGAATAATTATCGGCTAATAAGTCGCTGGGTTTTTATCAACGTCATAAAGATTATATAAGTATATATTTTGATATTTGACTCGAACATGATCGAACATTTGACTAAAACACTAAAATATACTAAAGCAATAAACAAATAGCACATACCCTAAGTTTGCAATGTAAATAGCACATATCAAACGTTTGTAATGCAAATCGCACATACATAATGCAAATAGCACATACCATTCGTTTGTAATGCAAGCAGCAAATACCCTAGGCTTGTATTGCAAATAGCACATACCCTATGTTTGTAATGCAAATAGCATATACCATAGGTTAGTAATGCAAATAGCACATACCCTTCGTTTGCAATGCAAATAGCAAATACCCTAGGTGTGTAATGCAAATAGCATATACCATAGGTTAGTAATGCAAATAACACATGCCCTAGGTTTATAATGCAAATAGCACATGCCCTAGGTTTGTAATGCAAATAGCACATACACTAGGTTTGTAATGCAAATAGCACATACACTAGGTTTGTAATGCAAATAGCACATACCCTAGGTTTGTAATGCAAAAACACATACACTAGGTTTGTAATGCAAATAGCACATATCCTTGGTTTGTAATGCAAACAGCACATATCCTAGGTTTGTAATGCAAACAGCACATATCCTTGGTTTGTAATGCAAACAGCACATATCCTAGGTTTGTAATGCAAACAGCACATATCCTAGGTTTGTAATGCAAACAGCACATATCCTAGGTTTGTAATGCAAACAGCACATATCCTAGGTTTGTAATGCAAATGGCACATATCCTAGGTTTGTAATGTAAATTTACACATACCAAAGGTTTGTTTTACATTATCTACTATTGACTCTGCTTTGTTAAAATTAGCAAAGGAGGAGTAATGTTGTTATCAGAACATTTTGCTAGGTATACAAACCTTTCTTTGTGTGTAGAAAGGCATTGAATATTCATACAAATAAACACAATTCAATAATTGATCCTTGTGAAGTTCAAAGATGTTTTCTTTTTATTTTCTTTTTCTAAAATTGCGATCGGGTTCCTGAAAGTAGTGAGGGCATATGGTTTTCATATTATAATAGGGGCAATACGCTAATTCGTAAAGATTGGGTATGATAGAAAGCGTCCAGAATAATATAAAAATTAATCACGTGTTTGGTTAGGCTTTGTGCTAATCTTTATAACGTTTAGCAAGCTAGTTTTTCTCAAAGAAAAACCATACCTACTCGCTGTGATGGCAGTTGGGTTCGATTCTGTATCATAGCAATATGGAGGAAAAGCAGTTCATACATGATCAAAACTAATCATACACACTATAGTATGAACGCTGTATCAATGATATACCACGAGATGTATAAATTTTTCATTGAAAGGAAACGAGGCTTGCCGAGTTTCCTTTTAATGAAACATTTATACAACGAGTGGTATATATTTGATGGAGCATACATACTATACATATATTTTATTTATATCACATACAAATACACATATTTGCCCTTTCAACGGAGTTACTATATGCTCCACGCAACTGTGTATTGACCGAGTGAATCAACTTCTCACATCCCTGGAGTGTGTCCGCTACAAAATGTAGTTCTGTGCATTTTCTTGTTGTTCGCAATCACGTGTGCAAATTAATAAGTTGATTGTTTTCTTTTTGAGTTTCTATTTTTATTCACATTTATTAAATCAATATAAGACACTTTTGATTTAAACATGAAAGCTGGCTTTTATAAAGAAAGTAGTGCACTACAAACACGGTTAGCTTTTTTTTTACACTAAACATGAACTGTCAGGCATTCACTTTCTGGCGCATGGAAATTAGCGCGGAACAGAAACTAAGCGAAATGACGAACCAGCAAGAGGTAATTAAAATATTTTAATATATTTACAGTTGATCTAAGTCATTTTTTTGCTTAATTAAAATTTCTAAAGACTATAAAATTCTCTCTCTCTCCTCTCTCTCTCTTCCTTTGGACGGTTTGACTTTACCATCATTCATAGGTCCAGAGACATCGTCGTAAGTAGTATAGTGGGATAGTATAGTCCCAATCATGCCAAAGAAGGAAAATCAGCCTGGGACGATATGGCCCTACGATTTATAGGCCCAAAACCACAGCCTGGGACCATATGGCTCCAATGGGAATTTTGTATAGCGACTATAGAGAGAGAGAGAGAGAGAGAGAGAGAGAGAGAGAGAGAGAGAGAGAGAGAGAGAGAGAGAGAGAGAGAGAGAGAGAGAGAGAGAGAGAGAGAGAGAGAGAGAAATTATCCTTTTAGTTGCGGAATCATTTAGAATTTATGGATAAAACTTACAGAGACAAGGCTTGTGCAGTCAGTGCGCCCCTGGTACGGCATCAAGTTCTTTTTGGAATGAATTTAGTTTGCATTTGACAGGAACAAAGTGGGCTTGTATGTAGCACTGTCCCTAGATGGCCAGTCTGTTAGTAAACCAGTGCTTAATGCTTTTCAGAACTTTGTATAATCAGTTCTGTGGGGCCTGATCGATTATGGATAAAAGCCCGACTGATGAGAATGATCGATTGTTCTCCCCAAAAAAAAAAATGATTTTCCTAATGGACATGCAGTGTAATTTGGTGCGAGACCTTGTTCCGTCTATTACACAATCGATAGTTTGTACTGTTTTAGGCTTTTGAAGTCTTAATATATTGTTTCATTTGTATGTACCATGGATATATGGATAATAACCAGGCTTTTTATATCGATATATTTTTTTCAAACACTTGATGTGTGTGCCAGGTAGTGTACTAACGGAGGGGGGGGGGCGGACGAAGTGGTTACCCTAGGAGCCAAAGGACTTTTCGCGCCAAAACGCTGATAAATGATTTTTTTTTTTCGAAAATGACTAAAATTGTGTGTTTGTAAATTTGTTACTCCTGAATCTCGATCTTTCAACAAATTACATAACGCACCCCTATGACAAGAATTTGAAAACTGATTTCTGCTGCCAGCGTGTGCTTCATGAACAGTGCTACTCTATCCATCGGCACGCCCACCCCAACACCTCTTTAATCATCTTTTGCATCACAGTAAGTGAAAGGGATCCAGACATGAATGAATACTATCGCCTGGGCACAAATAAGTTAAAATAGACGCTTCTCTTCGAATTCATCAGACAACCACTACACATTGTACAGATCGCAGTTTTAAAAGCTCGGAATACTTATCGTCTTTAAGCTGACGTGTAGACATATCTATATTTTTGTATACAAACAGTCCATAAATAAATCGATTTTGTTTAAATGTTTGGTTTGTGTGCGTGCGTTTGTGTGTGTGTTGGCATCTAACCTGTAGCATCATGTCCCAACCAGTCACATTATCCTGACACCAGTCCGTTCACTACCCTCTTAATGATAAGCGCCAAGCGAGGCAGCTGCAAGTACCATTTTAATAAGTCTTTGCTATGACTCGGCCGGGGTTCGAACCCGCGACCTCCCGCATCTGAGACGGACGGTCTAACCACTTAGGCCACCGGTGTGGTGTAAAATTTCTGGTTTCTGTACATGTTTGCAGCAATATGTTTGAAATGAAATTAATGGGCCTAATGTAGAAATGATAAACAAGCATAAAATGGCGCTTCATGGTCATGTGTGAATGATAGAATTTAGATGCCAGGAAAAGCCAGCAAATGGCATTCAATTGCATAAAAATCGTTGGCCGCTAGGGTTCCGCCCCGGACTCAGTTCCTGGCTGGTGGGAGGTGGCACTAGCCACCTTCCAAGCATCCTTCCCCGTCATCGGCTCTTCGGGACTCGTATTCTGGAACATTGTGTCATCATCGTCACCCAGGACGCCATTTACGCAACTGACTCTGAAGCTATTTAACCTTAATACGTTTCTGTGTGTGCCACCATTTAATTCCTTGGTCAATCAAGCAATCAGCGCCCACCATTCGGTCAACAACGCCCGATCACCTGCTATTCGACCAGCAACACACTGTTCACTCAGCTCTACCGCTGCTATAGTTCAGCTTTACAGCTGCTATGGTCAACTTATATGGTCAGCTCTACAGCTGGTATCCCGTCGACTCTGATCAGCTGAAAATAAATCTAACACTGTACTATGTATGACATGGGCATATACGATAAAACGTACTGACGTTATATACGGTAAGCTATACAAATGACATTATTGGGACAACATTACAAAGCAATAAACAGGTTCAGAAGTGAACCTATCTGTGTCCGATAAGAATCCTATGGTGCTAAACGTTTCTTAATAAAAGCAACTTTATATTGCTAATATAAATCTCTTGCTAAGTCACAAACAAAAATAGAAACTATTTGTATTATACTACGTAAGCCGAAGCTACATAAAAAATACACAATAATAAACGTGGTAGTACAATAGTTATAACCAATAATACACATAAGAAATTAATAAATAACTCACATACCTCTACAGCTGAAGACGTGCAAATCGTTAAGTAGATTGCTCACTGACAAGACGTTCCATAATGTAAAGATTTAGTCTTACGGTGAGGCATTTATACACAGACGATGCAGCTCTATATCGTCTGTGCGCTGGAAGTATTCGGTGTTTCCCATCGAAAGCACTTCGCACGTGCGGCATATGATGAACCGAACTCACTGTTTCGAAACATTGTACAATATACTTAAATCACCCTCTGGTATCACGGTACACAAAAAACCAAACTTAAGTACAAGTATTTAATAAATGAAGGGATTTGTACAATTCCGTGACACATAACAGTTTTATATTTTCATATATGTCAAATATATAGCATATTTCCATCATTTCTACTTGTTAGATGAACATCATAATTCCATCATTTCATGTGTGTTATATAAACATCACTATTCCATAATGTCATAGTTTTATATTTGTATAAACAAAACAAATTCGTATATGTGGTGCGAATAGAACTATTTTATTCCTGTTGTATGAATAATTGACCTATCGCCACTTGTCAGTCATGCTGAGCCATTAACCAATCAGAGAACGTAAATTAGATACACCTCAAGGCATTGCTTTCGTCCGCCATTTTCCTCCGACAAGCTGCCTGTGGCAATAATGAAATGATTATGATAAGTATTTACAAATTCTGCAATGATTTGTTTATTTCTCGATCTATAAGGGTGAAAATAAGTCAGTGGGAGCCATGTAATTCTTACAGTCGATATCCAGATCGTCTAAATAGAGGAATTAGATTTATTCCTTTCCCGAAACATAGACAAAACTTTGATAGATAAAGACTCTTTTGTGGTCGCATGTACGATCAGCTGAAAATGGAAATAATTGATGACAATAACAACATGTTTCTTTGCGTAAAATTATGTAGAAAAGCATGTCCTGTTGATGGTTTGAAGAAAAAAAAGAAATTGAAATTGAAAATATATACATAAATAAACGTTTTTAGAATATGAGCGGAGAACCCTCTAAATTTCGGGCTTTGTTGTATATTATTTTCTTGTATAGGGTGTAGTGACCCCCAGACTGCATTACTGAAAGTTTGAAAATTTTGACTTTTATGTTGGCTTGTCTTAAAAATAACGATTTATCGTCTCGATCTTTCAGACACTTGAGTGACTCTTTACTTTCTCATTGGTCTGAAGGAGGGATGGGGGATACAAAAATGTTGTAGTAATAAAGAAATACAAAAACAATGGTTTCAGATATTATCGTCCGATATATTAAGCATGCATTTACATGTTTCTATCAACAGACATCATTGATCAAAATTCCATCTGACGAACAGTAGAACTTTAACATTATTATAGACAACAGTATACTTCTAACAGTAATTATTTAGGATTTTGTTATTAATTTTTAATTCGTTTGCTTCCAAGGCAGCATAAGCATTCGCCAGATAAGATTAATAAGGATAAGTTTATATACTAAATACATTAGCAATTTTGGAAGTGAATTTTCATTTACATTACTAATTTCTCCAACAAATTTAAAATTGATTTTATTACTTACTGAAACAAAACACTTAGGGTTTTACTATACGAACTTGAACTACAAATATAAATATTGTCTACTGCAGTATAATTTATACAACTTTGTAATTTTACATTTTTAGGAATAATACAAATCATTTTTAATAAATATATCACTTAAACTGAAACATATTTCCTTACCCAATACTACTTGTTTGTCGGAGGTTAGCAGGTGGTCATGTCACGTGATTCAGTAGGCGGATCATCTCGCGTAAGGTCAATTGTATATCTGATATGTGAACAGAACCGTATACTCGCTATGTGTATAATATAATTGAATAATCTTGAATAGGCAATGCATAGTTTTTATTCAGTTGTAAGAGGGGATATATGCAACAGCAGCATGTGGAATAATTTTTAAAATTTTATTATGTAGAAAGGAATAGGAAACTGATCATAAGAAAGCAATTTTGTATCCGTATTTTTTTAACATTATTATATTGTGTAAATAAATCTGGTATTTTCATACCGGGTGTTTGACTCTATTTGTGACTCAGTCCCTGCTCGGTCAATCTAGTCGACCGTTGGATTATGCCCCTACATTTATCCATATTGTGATTGTCAATGTTTACAGCTTTGAAGAATTTCAATGGTCTGTTATCTTTTAGATATTTTATTGGATACAAAAGCCAGAATTTTCAGATTTGTTCTAAAGAAACTGATATTTCCCAGGGACAAGTACATTGTAAGCAGGTGGTCGATCATGTCTCATCCGCCACGCATATGGTGGATGATAGTGTTTTATATATTTAAAAAGAAAACAAACATTTATATGTTCTATTCTGTAGAATCTATTATTTTATATATAATAAACCAGATTGTTTACTTTTATCTCTTAATTTCTGGAAGACCCTATCGTTGCCATCTGCATGCTCAGTGCGAGATTTTGTGCGCCCCTGCTCCCTCCATGATACATATGGTGTGCGTCAGCGTTTGAGGTTTTTACAGATTTATTCAGTCTGTTGTATGGGGTCTGTCATACAATATGAAAAGCTTGACTTCTGAGAATTGATATATCTTTCTCCAAAATCCGATTTTTCACATTGGCATAAAGAATTATCTGACCTGTAAATATCTGGCAATCATGGCCTAGGTTGCGCTTGCAGGTGTTTTAGTCTTACAAGGACTTGACACAGTCCTTTCTCTGTGGTCCATTATTATAGTCCTTTTTCTATGGTCCATTTTGGTATTTATTCTAAGACAGATTGCATTATATTTTCATTTCTTTTTCCGTGAAAACTTGACATTTATCCATTGGCATTCATATTGTGAACCGATCAGAAATCCAGTCACACTTTATGTTGCATATTGTAGTAACCAGTGTTTCATGCTTTTAATGACTTCATAAAGTACTCCTATTGAATACGGGGAAAAAATAAACCCTATTTTTAACAGTGATCTCGTTTTTCTTGAAAACCTAATTTTTCCTATTGATATGAGCAGTGTGAGTTAGCGTGGCCCATGTCACCTGCTTGGCTGTTTTCAGTACTTTGGACTTTTAGGTAATTTTGATAATACCTTATTTCTAGGATAAAAATCTATATATGCGAAACAATGCGTTCTTGAGTGAATTCACGGGTTTAGAAAACACAAATATGTGTGAACTGTTTGAGAGGAAATTAACATGTCTATCCAGTCAGATTTTGTTTGAATTTTGGTACAGGGTAAGGCAGATTCAGGTACTTTCTCCATATGAAGGTAGTTGTAGAAAAAGTTCGTTTTGTTAGAACAGGAACAGAATGAAAATACTATTCTTCAGCTAGTTTAGAAGCACATTTGCTAGTTCACAAGCTGGATCAAGGGGCGTGGACAAATTCGTTACTTAAAAAGTACGATAAAACCATACGTTAAACAGATAGAAAATTGCATTTTTGATCCATAGAAGTAAATAACTTCGAAGTATGGAACAGTTTTCACCGCAAAATTGAGCTTTATGCTTGTGAGGAAAGGAGTTTTTGAAAATATGGAGCGTAACCTTAAGGATCCACTGAATTTTCATTTTCTACTTCAGGTAACCTTGTTTCATGTTTTTAATATTAGTGTCAGTCTAACAATAATAGTGGAAATGGTAGTAGCTGGAAATGTTATCTTGAAAACAGTAACTTACTTTATCCCTAACCACATCTCCATCCGCCCCTCTCTTCCAAATAACATTACTCATCATAATAATCGATTATGATAAGGAATGGGCACAATTCTTTTTACACAAAACGCGCGCTTGACATTTTTCTGCATGTTGTAATAGGGTTTACACTTTATGTGAAGGTCAGTAGG
>JAECUM010088141.1:0-15261 GCA_016617855.1 Megalonaias nervosa | reverse complement strand
TTTCACGTCCGTGCTTCAAGTATATAAATTGGTGCGATCGCCAGTCTGGTTACCCACGTTGACGTAGCAGCTGCAACAAAATGAGTAGACTAACAAAACTACTAGAACTCCAGATGCACCTGGAGCATGCCAGGCGTCTCCTGGATGAGCTGACTATGGAGGCGGCACAGGAGGAAGCCAGGTTAAAAGAAGATGAGAGCAAAAAGAAGAAGGAAGAAGAGAAAGAAAAGAAAAGAGGGATCCTGCCTCACCTCTTCATGAGACCTCAGTGTGAAGTCAAACCTGAGGTGAGGACATCTGCACAACCACATCCACAACCACAGCCACAGCCACAACCTGTACCAAGAGTCTCTGTCCTCCAGACAGAAAACTGGGAGGAGGAATTGGAAAGACAGAGGCAAGAGTGGGAGCCTCGGCGTCAGCATCCCAGGGTGTTGAATAGAAGAAGAAGGGAACAAGTGTTCACTATCCCTCAAACTGAGGAGTGGGATAGTGAAGCTAATCAACCTCCCTCTGCGCTCCCAACCACACGCATCAATTGGGAGCAGGACTGGAGCTGGCGATGCGTGTGTGGTGCCCGCCCTGGGAGATGTCATCATTAACCAGGTGCATTTGCAGTTCTAAAAAAAACAGCCCTTTTCAGGGCTAACCAGATCTCTAGAAAAGAGAACCTATTCAATTTGCCAATTCGTGTGAATGTAGTGTAGTGTGACTATAAACACTCACTCTTTACTGATGTGTGTGTGTGTGTGTGTGTGTGTGTGTGTGTGTGTTAGCATGCACGTTCGTTGGTGTGGATAGTATATGGGTGTGTGTTTTTCTTCTCTTCCTTCGTTGGTGTGATAGTATAATGTGTGTTTTATGCTTACTCGTTCGTTGGTGTGGATAGTATATCATATGTGTTTTATGTTTGCTCGTTCGTTGGTGAAGATAGTATATTGGGTGTTTTATGCTTGCTCGTTCGTTGGTGAGGATAGTATATTTGTGTGTTTATGCTTACTCGTTCGTTGGTGTGGATAGTATATCATATGTGTTTTATGCTTACTCGTTCGTTGGTGAGGATAGTAAATTGTATGTGAAGTGAGTGTAAGGGATGTTTTCGTTCACGTCCGTGCTCCACGGATATAGAGCAGAGCGCTCGTCATTCACGCCATTCTACACAGAATAAAAAAAAATGAGCAGCAACATGGACCTGTTCAACAGATTAAAAGACATTTATTATTGGATAATGGATGGAGTCTACGTGGTTGAAAGGATTGAAAAGGAATGTAGCTATCAAGTTACGAAAGACTTTTTAACCACTCAAGTCACCAACATAAAACTAGCCAAGGATCTAGTAGCAGGTATGACAGAGGAGCAAGTGGAGAAGATTAGAGGTTTCATTCAACCTAAATATGTGAGAGTAGGCTCCTTGAAACAGGCTCTTGATCATGTCATACAAGTGAGCTCCTTTCTACAAGACATATTCAGTTTCACCGAGTGGTCTTTTGTCAAAAACTTGGGCTTAGACTCTTTAAAAAAAGCTGAAGACCTGATGAGAAAAGTACTGGAGGAAGAGGTGAAGAAAATCAAAGAAACCTGGAGAAAAGAAGAGAACTGAAAAAAAAAAAAAAAGGAGAAGGAAAACAGAAAGAAGAAAGAAGACTTTGAGAAATTAAACAACAATTGGATAAAAGTGCAAGAGAAATTTAGAGCTATGGGTCATCCTGACTGGATGCCAGAGAAAGAAAAGAAGAAAGGAATTATTCAAAAAGTCAGGAACTGGTTGAAGAACTGGAGAAAATAAAAGAAGAAGAAGAACCCAAAGGCCCTTTTCAGGGCCACTTCCAATGCCTCGAAAAGATCTTAATTTTCATTTGGTCTCCACCCTAAACGAATATATATAAAACCCTTCCTCTACTAAAAAAAAAACACGAACGCTCTTGATTCGTGTTTGTCTATAGCCCTCTCTCAGGTAGCCTGACGTCACAGTACTTCTCTTTTTGCTACATTGTTACCAGTGTGACGTCATGCCACCTGTCGCTTATCGCTATACAAACCCACAGTATACTAGTCACCACTCTACCCAATTTCCATTGACGTTATACAGACCCAGGGTGTGCTAGTCACTCTACCCAATTTTCCATTGACGCTATACAGGCCCAGGGTGTGCTTTTATTTCTTGACGCTATACGGGCCCAGGGGGGGTCTGTAATGCTAATTCCCATTGACGCTACGGTAACCCCTATTACTAGTCTCAGTCGTTGGTCAGACTTTAAGGTTGACGAAATAAGAGAAATTTGAATAAGTTATCCAAATTAGTTTTCAAATTACTAGGAAGGAAAAGACGAAAGGGAGGTAACTGGAAATTTTTCCTGTTTTATGCCAGCCGGCTTTGAAACAATGTTTCTTTTCTCGCTGCCCTTTACATTTAAGTAACGATGAATGCAGTCCCAGGTCGTGAAGTCCAGTGCATAATGTAGTATGGGGCTCCAAGGATTGGTCATTTCATGCAATTAATTGATTCTATCATAGCATAAACGGGTCGTCCAGCGAGTATCACGTGATGGCTGCAGGTTCAACAACAAATGAGGTTGTAGCAGTGACTCAGTACGACTGAGAAAAAATCTAACAGTTTCTTTTATCAAACAACTAAATTAAGAAACACATTCCCACTGACATATCATGAAAAACAGCTATATCAAGAGACGGCTGCCATCATTATCAAAATCATATAGCAGAGTATGACACAATCTTTATAGCGCAACTATTAGAGAAGCTTTCGATAGACTGCTATGAAACTTGGTAAATAAGATGTTTATCACCCTTGTTAACGGAGTGAGTCTTGAAGATTTTATTGGATTGCAGTAAAACTTTGTCAATGATAGGGTGTTACCCAAAAGATGCGCATATCGGCAAGTTACTTTCCTTCAGCAATTTGCTTAAGAGTGAATGCCTTTTTATGCATTTTATCTTAATGCAGAGTACGATCCAATCTCACGATCGCAACTAGTCCAGCAGTTTTGGATGGATTGCGAAGAAGCTTGGTAAATATTATATTCATCACCTTGTAACAGAATTGAAACCGAGTGGGTTTCTTTTCTTGGATTAAATGAACAACACAAACACATTGTGATGGATCATGGAAATTTATAAAATGAATTACTAAGTATATATATATGTATAGTACAAATGCAATGAATCTCTCCCACTCCTATCATACGATTGATCCAATCACTCTACACACATTCAGGAAATGAAAAGAAAGAAACAAAAATACAAAAATATGATTCATATACCTCTAGCATGAAAAGGTGAGGTTCAAACAACCTCATGGACTGCAAAAATGTTTCCGCTAATATCACGCAATGAAAGCGAGATCCACATGATCTCACGTATATAATACATTAAGTTTCAAATAAACAATGAATTTTATGAGAGCGAGATTCACATAATCTCATGTAATGCAATATTGAAAGCGAGATTCACATAATCTCATGTAATGTAACAATGAAAGCAAGATTCACATAATCTCGTGTAATGCAAACAATATTGTACTCAATTGAAACCACAATCAATTGAAACAAATATATCACTGTAAAACTTGAACAGTCATACAATTCACAAACTGTTACACCACACAGTTTCACTGGATCCTTGGATTGGTCCACATTTATCGACCGCTCCCACCCTTCACGGATCCACCACAATTACTTACACGTACAGACGGCACCCAGCACCCTTGTATTGGTTACGTCTATATTCGTGGTTCCACCACATGTATAATCTTACGTATACATATGCGTACGGACAGCACACTGCACTATGGACAGCTACTCTCAAACTTAAACAGACAGCACGCCACTCTGTGGACAGCTACGCCCACCCCTAAAAATGCTACCGTCAGCCCTAAACAGCTACAATAAAACCAAACTGGTTATAATAATGGGTTCTGAATTAAATTCCTAGATACATACTCATAAATTAAACTGTAATAGCAAAGTTCGCAACGTAAAAGGCTTCATTACCCGATATGACATACAAACCAGAATAGGTTTCGTAAATCAAATAAAATATAAATTTAACACTTACCCCTATAGACGGAGAACATAATGGAGAACGTTCACTCCCTGACAAAATCCAAATGACCTGTGCCACAGTTTGAAATGAATCAACCTTAAATCCATAGGGGAGTGAATAATAGTCATGGTCAAATGCTCATGTATACCATGCCTTTCGTGACTCTCGTCGCATGTAGTTTCAGAATCGCTCACCTGGAGAAACAATGATTCACCCCAGGTAACGTTGTACGCCTGCACAACGAATAAAGGTGAAAAATAGATCTAAGGCAAAACCAAGTTATTTCTTGCCTTATTCTGTGACACACCTGAAGATCAATGATGCATAGTATGGTCTTCATCTACAGATGCACATATTGAAACATTTATCTTGATCTTTTGTAACTTACTGACGTTCAGACGAACAAGTAGCCCAGACAGCAACGCAATACTCTGCTGTTCAATAACAGAGGGCCAATACTGATATCCTGAGTGTCTGAGCACTAGCGTCACAGGTAGAGCCAGCCAGTTTACGGAACAACTTGTTTTGAGTGCACAGTTTTTCTGCTGTTTTCTTCAGGTGGTTGTAGAATATCAGTGATCTGTCCAGAGTCACACCAAGGTATGTTGGTGTCGGGTCGTGTTTTATGTGCTGTCCAATAATTAGGATGCAAAGCTCAAGGTTCACATTTGCATTGTTAAGGTGGACGATGCTGGAGACTGTCTTTGTTGTGCTTGGCTGAAGTCGCCATTTCTTGATGAAGTCCTTCGTTTCCTCGAAGTCATTGTTCAGTACCTCAAGCTCAGTAAACGAGCGACGTTGGGTCCCAAGAGCAATGTCGTCTGCATAAATGAACTTGCGCAACTGTGTTTCAGACAAGTCATTGATATAAACATTGAACAGACTTAGGGAAAGAACAGACCCCTGTGGGAGTCCATTAGTCTGACGTCTCCACGAGCTGCAGCTGTCGGATGTGCACTCTGAAACCACTGTCGCGAAGAAATATTTCTATAGTCTCAACTATCCAGCGCGGCAATACTCTGGAAATTTTCAACAACAGTCCTCCATGCCAGACCGTGTCATATGCCGCTGTTAGATCAATAAACACATCTCCAGTTCTAAAGTTCCTCTGAAAGCCGTTTTCAACAAACGTAGTCAGGGCAAGAACTTGATCGTAAAGCCAGCTTGCTTAACAGGTATGAGTTTCTCCAAGTCCGGACTGATTCTATGGAGAATCAGGTGCTCCAGTACCTTGAAACAGCCAGAAAGCAAGGAGATTGGCCGATAGCTGGCCCAATTATGCGATCTTTGCCATGCTTTGAGATCGCAATAATCTTTTCATGGCGCCACAAAGTCGGCATGCACTTTTCCCTAACAACCCAGGTGTACAACGCGGCGAGCCAGACCATTGCGTTGGGGCCAAGTTGCTTCAGGAAATCAGGCAGAATATTGTCATATCCTGCTGCTTTGCCTGATTTGATGTTGCATATCACCTTTACAAGCTCTGTTGTTGTAAATGCATCTGGAGTATTTTGATTTAGTTGATCTGACTTCCGACAGCAGTATTGTTGCCACTCATCTCGTACTTGATGTCGGTGCTGTTTCTCCAGGGGTGCTTTTGTCACTTGTAGTAAGTGTCTAGCAACAACATTTGGTTGACAGCAGTGCAAACTTGAACTGGCGGTTGCTGCGCGGTGCCAACAATAACAATGGTGAGAGCAAGCTAAACGTTTTCTTTGTCAAAATGGTTGATATCTTGTAAAGTTTCATTTAAAATAAGACATTGATCCTTTATTGGACATAACTGTATTTAGTAATCGAGTATATAATGTAATCGTTCATTAATTCTGAACTGAATTAATTGATTAATTTATTCATTCGTTGCTTAATTGTTTATATATGTACCTTTTATATTTTCACAAAAACGTATGATTTGGAGAATTATAAACTAGCAGAATACGTGAACAAAAATTACAGCATACATTGATTAGCGCGACTCCTGAGGCATAAATCTTATTTTTTTCAAAAAATTCTTATGATGAAATTATTTAAATGATTTCATATTTGTGCAGTTCAGGGAAATAACCATCCCGGAATTGTTTTATCAGTTTATTTTTCTAATAAAATATCTAATCAAAAGAAATTATGCAAGGTGAAACATAACATATAACAACAACAAATTTAAAAGAACCCAATGCATCAAATTTAGTTTTCCTGCAATTTAATTTAAATACTTGTGTATATAAATTACGTTTGAAGTGTAATAAGTACGCAGATTGTTTCTGTAAAATTGAGGTCTGTACAAAATCTGTGGCATAATGTCGAAATGTCACGTAATACCTATATGGCCTTGGAAGTTCAACCCATAATGAGGAGGTATATATAGAGGATATTCTATTTTATGAATTTGCTCATTCTATTATGTAAACAAAAAACTTATATTTTTCTAACCAGGATATGTTATGGAGATCGAGTGACCATATTATTATTATCAAAAACATAGACGCCTCTTGCACACTTGTCGCTTTATATTTCCTTACCCCAGTGTCACCAAGATGAGAACAGAAAACTCAGGACGTAGAAATTGTACTTTGGTTAATTTGTAGAATTTGTTCTTTGGTTAATTTTAAGTCAGAGTTAAATTTCAGTCAATCAGATTTCTGGATTTGTGACTTAAGGTCGCCTCCCACTGTCAAAAAGGAACCATAAACACGTTTAATAGTGAGTATTATCCCCTTAGAAGCACTTTGTCATGTTCTACGGACAAATATGCACAGGTAAATAATTGCATTTTATAAAACAATTGTAAAATAAGTTTTGATGTCAATATTCACAAAACTTGAAATATTATTGACTTTGCCACGTCTTTGTTATGCATGTACAGGTGTATCAGCTAGCAATATGTTTCTCTATTATAATATTGTCATGCATTTCAGAAACCTTTCTTTTTAGAGATGTTGCCTTCTTTAGTATATATTTTGTTTAAAGAAAGAAGTAGATATGTATTAGCTTCTATCCAGATATGTTTGAAGATTTGCTGGCACTAAAAAACAAGATAAGATAAATAATGTATACATTTTTAATTCTTCCCTTTTAATTTTTCATCGAGCATGATATCAGCATAAATGATCGATTTGCTTTTTTCTATAGAAAGTTTTAACTTGAAGTTTAATTTTCTTTATTTTAGTTAGATGTTCCCACTTGCTGCCATGCTACCCTGGAACCTGCATTTCTCCTAATGGCTGTCAATGTGACGATGGATTCAGCGGATCTGATCAGAGTGCCTGCCTGACAAGTAAAACAAATTACCGAATTCTATTCCGTGGTTTTTCATTTTGTGCATTCTAAATTAAATATGTAATTCTCATTTTATCAGGTCAATCAATTGCAAAGAATCACCTATCTAGCGTTTGTCTTAGATATTCGGGAACATCTGAGACATAAAGCGAAATTATAAACACGAATGTAACGATAGTAAAATTACTCCACTCCTTTATGAGAATGATGGTCATTTTATCTCTTCTGTGTTGTACCAGAGTACTATTTTCTGTTTTTTCTCCTCCGCTATAACTGACAATTCTATAAATGATTCGCTGGTCTCGATGTGTGCTGCTCGATTCCGGGATTGGCTTTTTTCTTTTGCTGGCATAGTGGTGTCTTCATTGAAATTATTATTGTATCTTATGTATATGTTTGGCATGTTTATGTAATGTTGCTGAAATGTTCGTTTTCGTCGATCAATATAAAGCTCTAAATGACGTATAAGTAAATATTATACAAATCATTGTGATTCAGATATATTTGTTGAATACCGTCAGTACATTACTTAAGAAGACATTTGAATATTTCTTGTCTACACACTGCTGACAAGGGCGCGATGACACATTTTAGGCCATGAGCGGTTTTACAAAAAAAAATAAAAAAAAAAAAATAAAAAAAGATGCTTAGAAATTGCTTTGATATTGTGATTGATTCAATATTAGACCTGTCGATGTCATGGAAAGTGGTACAAAAGAGCATTCATTTTTCAATTGCCTTCGAAGCATATGTGAAATATTAGCGTTGGTTTAATTCCTTCCAATAACGTCAAATTCAGATCCGTTGGCGTTTAGGTCGATTTTTCTAAAAACTGTTTCATTTACTGAAACATTTTTGGTATATTTATCAGTAGCGAAGCTAATTATTACTAGTAAAACGAGGTCATATTGGCTAACACTCACGTTCGGGTGGCAACTTATAGGTCATTGTATTTTAGTCTTATTTCTCTAGCGATGAGTTGTTTGAAATATTTAAACTTTATATTTATGCCGAGGATTTTAAGTACACACCTTAACATTTATCATGGTGATCTTCTTTTCTCTTGTAGTAGTGAACTTGGGTGAGAGAAAGGAAATTTAATTTAGGATATAATATTATCATTGCTAAGACTTGTTTTAATAACAACACTTTTTGCGATGGTGTATTAGTATCATTAATTATATTGTGAATGTCTAATTGTCTTTAAGTCTGTACCTCTATTGGTCTCTTATTAGTTTGCATTCAAATCAAAGTACCCTTTTGAATAAGATATAATCACATATATTTGAACACTGGGTAAATTAGCTTTAGAAAATGCATTGGTTATCATCAGTATGACACTTGCTGTTGTTTCTATCCCGTGATAGGATGTTATGACCTCCGAGATCTCGAGAGACAAGACAATACGACCTACACGAGCTTGACAACGGTTTCATTGACAACTGACTGTCAGTAATACCATTGCTGCTAGGAATAACTGAAAAATTAAGCTTTCCCCAAACTTTAAATAATTTTCTGATGTACATATATTAGGTTCATATCCAGCCATTATTTAGAAGAAAAGTTCTTGTTGACAGGAGTTCCTGCCCAACAGATCATAGTCAGCTGGAAATGGAGGATGCATGCACGGCTGAGCGAACTCTTATTACAGAAGACCTTATCCCAAAAATTACTGATGGGCATGTTCATATGTCAATGTAAAAGATAATTTAGAATTTATGCATGCTTTTCAGATGGATAGGCACACGCAGAACAATGGAACGATTGCACAATTGAAACATACGAGAACACTACTGCGTAATGTAGTCCTTAGCACAGCACTGCTGTTGGCTCCATTCATAATCGACATCAATCAACATCATTTTCCAGTTAACGTATCTTTGATTGGGCCTGTTACTAAATAAAGTATCCTTGCAACATTCTTCTATTGATTTCTTTAAAGTAAAAACGTTAATCTGTAGCGATATAGTTAGTGTAACCGGATTTTGTTGCTTCTACTCCATAACAAATTTATGTACTATAACAAGACAACTTGGTGTCACAAATATTACCGTTTTGAAACCTTGTACACCACTTGCCACTTACACGACAGGTCCAAACATCGTATGTAGATACCGAAAAAATCAAAAATCGAAAACCTAATCGCATATCTTTTTTTACGGGGTGTGCTACGTCATCGTCACATCAGAAACGTGGTTCCTAGGCATTGGTTACATTAGTTGAGTACATTAACAGGAATGACTCTAATTGTTGTTGTAATAATAATAATAATAATCTTAATCTGATTATTATTATTATTATTATTAGTGACCAGGAACAAGGGGATGCCAGTCGTAAGTTTAAGCAGGGTTACGTTGGCTCACGTCAGACGATCGGACAACACGACAAAATTTTCTTACTCAATGGATGGTACCTCAGAAGAGAAGGATACCTTTTGGAGTAACCAGAAGGATTTTAACTACTTAAACTTTGAGTTTAATTCCGTTTACATCCCACCACAACTTCCTTATAGGCCAAACTACATTAATGATGCTCAATTTGGTATTGTGGAGGGTCATATCACGGCCAACATTTCCAAAATTCCAAGATCAGGTATGAGGCACTCGACTAATTTTCGAAATATTGCATAATAACATTCCACTTTCTTTTAGAGTTGGTTGATGATCAACATCAAGAGTTTGAAGTTTTAAATGTTAGACGTTTTGGAAAAAATTATCCATGTTTACTTTCCTTTCGCTAGCAGCATGGTCTTGATGGCATTCAATTTTAAAATACCGAAAAACATGATTGAAAAACGATTTCTATTTTACTGCATTTATATGTGGAAATATGAACAGATTATTTTGTGCGTAATACTGCACGACCTTGGGAGTGAAGTATTATCTCGAAAGAACGATCTATATTTACCCATACAAATGCGGTAACGTTTTGAAATGTACTCATTTCATTTTCCCATCAAAGGCTTAATAATAAAGGAATACACTACAAAAAACAAAGTAATTCAATTTGTGTTGTATTTAAAACTAAATGCAAAACGTAGATTCATCAATAAACAGCAACAGTAATTAAGGAGCACGTAGCACCGATAATCAACCTTTTAACTTCGTCAACATTCGTTTTAAAAACTCCTTTTGGTCTACTTGAAATTTAAATTTGTAGTAATAGGTAGCATGAATGCGCCTTGAAGGAAAAGATCTCTTCGAGTTGGTCTGAAATAGACGGATTTGGTTTTCTGTTGGTCCAACTCAATTCTGCTTTTCTGCTTATGATGGACAGGATTAATTGCGTCAGTTCAGTGTAGTAAGGATAATGTAATGGTAATTACAAATGTAGTCGAAATTACTTTAAAACGTCTGTGTATATCAGGTCTTCCAAGTCATGGATCATGTCATTCGGATTTGCAAAACTAACAAAGCATATTTGATACGAAATTCAAAATGAATAAATTTAAGTATTTTTTTTTTATTACCATTCGTATTACGATCAATTGAAGATATGTAATGCCTTGTAAATTGCATTCTCGCTGTCGGAGTAACACCAGGTATGACCTGTATCATACAGTGTATGTCTTCTATCGCTAGCCTAACATTGAATTAAAATAGTTAAAGAGGGAAAATTGGAAAGCAGCTGTTGTGTGACAGTCCGTTTAGCCAGTGGAAAAAAAAAGTGCTTCGTCGTCGTCTTCTCTGATTGGCTCTGAGGTTTTTAGTTTCTTACGAAAACCTTCAGTTGCATTTTTTTTTCTCGAATTTAGTGACTTTTCTGACTTATAAAATGGAACGTCTCTGATAGATATGCGATAACCATTGGCCCCAATATACCTTTCTGTGTCATTTGTATAACCAAGTAAGGACTGTTCATAGTCTGAACCATTTGAAACGTTGTGAATATTTATCCTAAATAACTGTTTAAATGATCATAATTGTATTTTCAATTACTGCGTTTCTCACGTTTTGTTGCTGAAATTGCGAAAATTACGTTCATTTGTTTGATTGTTTCAAAGTTTTGTTTGTGACTCATTGAACTCGTCCACATTATTAACTTTAACATCTCTACATTCAAATGTGCGAAGCAGCCTGTTTAGTTCGTTCATAAACAATTCTAATCAACCCAAAGCGTCTACGATATGAGTGCACAGGCTTTGTTTACAAAGTAGTTCCTAATACACGATAATATTTGAGACACACGTGTCGTGCAGTATAAAGATGTTCAGTGTCGTAAAATGCTGCACTGCACGATTTCTGACAATCTAAAGTTAACGGAGAAACAACTGAGCCTATAATAAACTCTGATATTGACAGACATCGAAAAACCATTAGAGTAATACCAAATAAGTCACATTCGATAATACACAAACATTGCCTTTTCCAAATGTTTAATTTTCTTCTTTTTGTTTTTCGTTTCACAAATAATGGGAATGGAAATGTTTCATCACTTTTCTGAAATAGATTTAGGTATCAATATATCTCCCTATTGTTACAAGATTATAGTCTTAAAATAAGTAACAGAAAAGAGTGAAGACAACAAGCTTTGTAAAGTGTAACAAATAATTTATTTCCCTACAATGCAAGGCGAAAAATGAGAAAAATGGAACTTACCGTATTGCGAATTAAATCCGAAAATGATCCGAGAAATAAAGACACAAGTCCTAGTAATAAAAAGTCCTGAATAAAACTCAGTTCAAGTCCCAAAGAGATTTAAAATTGATGGCGATGACGTGTCTGTTATGGCCTACGTCGTACTGATATTTCAACAGTCTCTTGTTGAATCACAGAAATATTATCCAGGTTTGAATTCAGTATAAATTCCAATGAATGTCTTTATTCAAGAATTTTGCCTGAGCACTTTTGTATTTCCAGAGAAAATAATCACTTGAAATCAATAATTTGAACAAAGTAAAATTCAGCCTAAACTAGAAATGACATAATACAATTTAAGATGCCAGATGTTAAAGCACAGTTGGTAAAGTTTCTGACAGTCAAAAGATAATATAGTTCTCTGTTTGACCTCAGGTCACAAATTAGCATTTTCTAAAAACAACCATTACCTAATGGAAAATAACTTTCTAGCATGATTTAATGAGCCTTGTTTATTTAAAACATAATACCCTATAAAATTCACTTTGGAATCCCCAAAACGCTGATGTAATCAACATGTTTACCTGAATAATAATTTGGTCAATAAACTCATACCCATAGGCGATAATGAAGTCATTATTAGTTGTTTACATCAATGAAATTAAAAACAATTTAAAACAGTCAATCAGGTCAAACAGAACTGAACTCAGTTCTGGGCAAAGTCAAGTCCAGTAAACAATGTTACATTACAATAACATGTAATGGAATAAAAAAAAATTAAAACTAACAGACAAACAATTAAATTAAATGTACATAACACTATTGTTTTATCTTTCGTTGGAATATATATGCAACAAACAAATTGCGTCCTGTATTGCGTTAAATTCGTGAGAATAGTAAACCAATGAAATGTAAAATTGTAAGTTACACCAATTCCAAGTCTTATGAAAGGATATGTCCCTTGAACTTTGATGTGTAATTTGTACTTTTGAAACTCTTTATTCAACTTTCTATCAGGTACGATTCGCGATATGGCTTTCCAAAAGGAATATAAATGTCCTGGTCTCGCTGATACTAACCCTAATAAAGGCATCGTCGATTGCATAATCACTGATAATCAGTTTTCCACAATTATAGAACACGGTTACTGGTAAGATAGCTCTCTCTCTCTCTCTCTACAATAATAGACAATGCAATATCCACATTTTCGCAGTTTAAGTTCAGAATCAGTTAAAACAGTTTTCACACAAGAGTTTTAAAACCCCAACTATAAATAATGTCCTAAATCTATCGTAAAGTTCTCCTAATCTCGAAAACTATAAAACATTTGTAATTTGTTTCTTTGCTTAAGAATTTTAAAAATAGCTTTAGTACCATTTTTGTTTTATTTTGGAAGATATCTAGCACCTGACTTTACACTGTTACAGCGTTTAGTTGCAGATCATGTACGCTTGCCCATTTGCATCATGCTGAAGCTTCAATACGGATCAGCAAAGCAATGAATGTATATATTCTTGATTCACACTAGGCTCGACGTTGTATTCATCGCTAAGAGTGGAGGCTTCAGAAATCTGGTCAACTTCGATTATCCTAATCGCATTTGGAACACGCAGATCTACCAGGGTCTGACTGATCAGAAGGAAGTGCAATTTAAGTTTGATTTCTATGTACCGATGCATTGCTCAGAACCAAACAGCACAGTTAGATGCAGAATAAATGATGTTCCTTTAAAAATAGAAGATGAGTTTACCAAGGTAATTAGCCAGAATACACAGTTCAGTTAATAAACTGAGACAGTATTACTTTTCAATGGGTAGTCGCCTTAGTGAGCAAATTCAACAAATAATTTGTTTACAAATTTTGCAATATAATTATCTCATGCGAACGAATTTCATCTCAAAAACCAAATTGTTCGTAAGCTCTTTTATATGAATCAATTTTTCTATCTCTTATTTAGGATATTTGTTGGGGTGGGTTGTATGAAAACGAAATCATACTAGTATATCACTGGTTTATATACGTCATATATCACCGGTTTATCTAGGTCATATATGCATCAGGAAGAATGGATGTGATGTGGCTCGGAGGTATAATATGAATTCGTTGATTAAGCGTTTTCTGGTATAAAATGTTTAGCCAATCATTTATGCCGACAACATTTACTCTGACGTTCCAATGAAACATTTCATTATGAATGTTATCAATAGAAATGGAACCAATTCGCAATAATGCCCTTTTTATCTGCTTTCAAAAAGGGTGGACTATTCAAATGTGTTTTTTCCTCTCCTCCGTCAGAAAAGCTGCTCAAATTAGTCCATTAGCAATAAAATTATTCCATTCATATGGCTATCTGTAAATTCGTATTTAGCTTCCAAAATAAATTCTGCTACGGTTCTATTCTCAGTTACCAGTCAATATTTCTTGGGCTGGATGGGAAGATGACTTGTCTAAAATGGACCGCTACCACATTGAAGTCTTCAAACTTTCACCAGATCCGTATGGCGATCTACAAGAAATGACCCCTCTGAAACCTGTCCACTCTGCAGACTTCAACCATACGCATGATGGCATATACCAATACACCTACACCCCATCAGAAGACGGCATGTTTTCCGTGTTGCTCCAGGCAGCCGATAAAGCCAATAATTCCAAGATAGCCCGACGACTTGCACTGTATGCTCCTACTTCAAATATCAGCCTTAACACAGATGACAACAGCAGACTGTATATTTCTTCAGCTGAATCTGAAACAGGTTACATGTGGCAGACGACAAAAGCAGGGCAAACGACAGAGATTAGTATCGAATGGAAAAATCATTTTGTAAATAAGTTCATCTCAGAAGGGAAACTGCTGAATAAGGTCAATGCGTATCCAATACAATTTCAAGACATTCAAAGAGAAGGCATACTTCAGAGTTCAAAGTAAGATTTCTGTCTTTTTGTACGTTTCTATAGGCTACATTTCGGTGCTTAAAATATCATGCATTTGATTTCGAATTTAATAATAACTGAAACTATAGACCACGGGTACTGCATTTTAACAGTGGCCCAATTATGACAAACTATGACGTTTTTGAGGGCAAAGCCTTATTAGACATTTTCTGCCTGAATATATTTATGGTGCTGTGGGGCCGTGTTATTTCCTAAAGATCGTATTTCTTTAATGCACCCGGCTATCATGCTATTTTAAAATTTACTCAGATAAATAGAGATGCTACAGCTATGTCACTGAAACTCACCGTAATCAATTGATTTGAGTGAATGATCAATATATGTGTGTGTGTGTGTGTGTGTGTGTGTGTGTGTGTGTGTGTGTGTGTGTGTGTGTGTGAGTGTGTGTGTGTGTTTA
>JAECUM010088139.1:0-12621 GCA_016617855.1 Megalonaias nervosa | reverse complement strand
CTGGTCCAAGATCTAACAAGTACAAAACAACGGCGAGTTACCGCCTTACAGGACAAAGCCGGAATCTGCCTCACAGAAGAAAAAGACATTCTGAAAAGATGGACAGAGCACTGCGCAGAACTTTACAACCACCGAGCCACAATAGATCCAGAGGTACTGAACGTCCCTCCAGCAACTAACAAGGACAACCGCCCTATCCTACGTGAAGAAGTAGAAGCAGCAGTGAGATCGCTGAAAAAGAGGAAGTCAGCAGGAGTGGACAACATCCCAGCAGAACTAGTCCAAGCAGGGGGAGAAGCAATGATTAGCGCCCTCACAAACATCTGCAACAAGATCTGGCAAACAGGAGTATGGCCTTCTCCGTGGACCCGGTCACTGATCATCACCCTCCCCAAGAAAGGCAACTTGCAACAGTGTCAAAACCACCGTATAATCAGTCTTATAAGCCATCCAAGCAAATATCATTTTGAAGATACTGCTGAACAGAGTAAAGCCATAGGCTGAAAAGATCATTGCCGAGGAGCAGGCAGGTTTCAGAGCAGGGCGCAGTACAACATAGCAGTACCTCAACCTCAGGATATTGTGTGAGAAGTACCTCCAACACCAGCAAGATCTGTACCACGTCTTCGTGGATTTCAAGAAGGCATTTGACAGGGTGTGGCATGCAGCCTTGTGGGCGACGTTGAGACTGTACAACATCAATGCCAACTTTATCACTGTAATAGAGCACCTCTATGACAAGACCACCAGTGCAGTACACTTCAATGGCAGCATAGGGAACTAGTTCAGAACGATAGTCTGAGTCAGACAAGGCTGTCTGCTCTCTCCCACACTATTCAACATCTTTCTGGAGATAATCATGGCTGACGCGCTTGAAAAGTATGAAGGAACAGTCAGCATCGGAGACAGAACAGTCACCAACTTACGTTTCGCCGACGACATTGATGGACTAGCAGGAAATGAGCAAGAACTAGCTAGCTTGGTAGAGCCTTGACACATTCTCTGCAGCCTACGGCAGGGAAATCAGTGCAGAGAAGACCAAAATGATGACCAACAACACCAATGGCATCAGCACTGACATCAGGGTCCAAGGTACGAAGCTAAAAACAGTCCACAGCTTCAAGTATTTGGGGGCAATTGTAACTGATGTAGGATCGAAGCCTGAAGTACTCTCCAGGATTGCGTAGACATCAGCAGCCCTGACAAAACTGAAGCCCATCTGGAACGACAAGAACATCGCACTCAGTTCAAAGGTCAGACTGATGCACTCACTGGTGATCGCCATATTTCTCTACGCCTGTGAATCATGGACCATAACAGCTGACTTAAAGAAAAGGACACAGGCCACATAGATGAGATGCTTCCGAAAGATCCTCGGCGTCTCATACAAAGACCGTGTCACCAATGAAGAAATACGGCAAAGGATCAGACAAGCCATTGGGCCTCACGAAGGCCTCCTGGCCACAGTGAAAAAACGTAAACTGCAGTGGTATGGGCATGTCTCACGACCATCAGGACTTGCCAAGATAACCCTGCAAGGCACTGTACAACGAAGAGGAAAGAGAGGCAGACAGAGAAAGAGGTGGGAAGACAACATCCGAGAGTGGACAGGCTTGACACTGAAAGACTCCCTGAGAAAGATCGAAAATCGAGAGGAATGGAGGAAGCTGGTTGTTCGGTCTTGTGCGGAGCTCCAACGGTCTACCAGACTACGGGAATGATGATGATGATGATCAATCGCACAGCAAATGTAAACATATAATAACAGTATTCAAGCAGCAGAAGGAGATATGTTCTTAGATTTAATTCACATCGACTACTTCCAAACTTTGCAGGAATAATGGTCAATTTTAACATATAGGTCTAAACGTAATTGTTTCTTCAATTGCTACAAAATCGGCATTAAAACCTGAATTTAATGTAATGCAGAAGCTCATTCCATTCGTACAATAGCGCATGTAAGACGCTCTGCAGATTGACATTTTCACACCTACCTTGAGGGGTATGAGTTCAGGCAAAGCTATCTTAAGATCCATAGGTTGTATAGAAACATGTAAATTATGACACTAACATGAATAACATTCCAAAAACGACATATCAGTATAGAAGAAATGCGCACCGCTAAATGATTAATAGGCACTTACAACCTATGTAACATTCTGAATGTAAGTTGATTACAATAAATTTCAGATAAAGTCTTGATTGGAGAATATTTATATGGGCCTTTGAAATTCTATCAGTAAACTATGAAATATTTGAATATTCGATTAAATACCCATACCAGATGTTAGACCGATAATTTAACTCTTGCCTATCCATTTTTATACATACTTATGCTGCATCATAAAGGTAAAGAAATCACCTCTTTGGAACATACATACATACATACATACATACATACATACATACATACGTATTGCGTGTGTGCGTGCGTACGTACCTACCTACCTACATATATACATACATTCATACATACATACATACATACATACATACATACCATTGATAATTTAATAGAAATAGTTGGGTTTTATCTAATATACTTCACTCAACGTATCAGCCAGTGAATCTGAGTGAACTGATCGGTGAAAGTATTTTTTTTGTTTTTGGTGTTAAACTCGTCTGATAATTTTGTTACAGAAGTTTACAATTATAGTTAAAATGTGTGCAATATCTTGACTACCACAAAGCACATCTACTACAAAATTTAAGCTGAACTAGGGCACTCTTGCAAATATCCTCTAGGAAATTAAATACAGCGAAGGACTACTTCAGATAGTTGAAATGCTAAATAAATTCAAATAAACAAAACCTGAATTTGTTATCTGATCCAATTTGATTTCCATATCATGATTCAATTAATCACTCATTCCTATTTGCCTGAGTAAAGATTTACCCAGATTAATTACTGTGACGTTTAATTGAACATTGGCACTTCAGTTTACAGAATTATTTTCATGAGCACTGTATCAGTTTCCGCGTATAAAACAGCAGTCGTCAAATAGTGTTTGCTGCCATTGAGTGATCGCCCTTGGCAATATTAAATACTTTCACAAATTAACACAATTAAGACATACTCAAATCCGTCCCGTTTGGCTCATTAAGGCAATCTGCGGAAGTGTCACTTCCTATTGAAAAAAATGGTAATGTCGAGGAATAAGATGATGACAAAGAAGACGCAGATAACCGACAGAACTATTTAGAAACTCTACATTAACAGATGTTGCTATTGCCGTTGCTCCATCTTGCAATGTAACCACTTATGGAGGCGTGCGCTGAGTTTACACAAGTAATTGAGGGAAGGGAAGACCACCACGGCTAAAACTCGATGATGTGGAATATGACGATATGGTGCTCTTTCTAAAGTGCTTAGATCCTAAAGAGATTCATCCTATCACAGTTAAAAGTAGTAGAGTTTGCCACCTTAGGGTCTAGTGGGTCCCATGTTAATCAGAATCACAAATTTACATGGTCTGAAAGGAATTCAGCATAGGCACGATCTTGGTTCATAGCCGCTTGGATTAGTAAGCACGGGGAGTTGGTCAGCTCTCGAACTGTTATGCCGTATTACGGCTTAGGTTTATCATGTGGTGTGCATATATATGTTGTAACAGAGTAGTGATGCATCACGATATATGCATGAATTAACGATGAGAAAGAAAGAACACTGAATATATTTTTGTCTCTCCAGATAAAATGTTGCAGATATCAGCGCTGTACTTCTGTGTGTTATTACGTGAGAGGCAACTAACGATTCGTTCCATAGTGGAAAGAAACGTGTAGTAAGGCCATAGAGAAGACAAAAAGGTACTTAACAAAAAATATCCCGGACTTTGATTGCCTACAAGGAAAAGGAGCACTTAGTGACAGACACCATTTTTACAGCAAAACATAACTAACAGTAATAATTCTGTTCATCATTAAATCATGGGGCAAAAACTAAACAATAATAGACAAAGATTCAAACAATTAGGGGCAAGACTGTTTGTTCAAACACCAAACTACACATGATCACAACAGACTGGGAAAATGCGGTGAAACACTTTGACATTATATGCCGTAACTCTGACCCCTTCGAGGTGTCCCAGAAGTATCGACATGCAGTAGAGAAGAAACAACCCAATTGTTCACTGATAGTGGAAGTAACTTAAGCCCCGTAAATCAAAAATTCAAAGTGCATGAGTGGAGCAAATACTAAGAGCAGAAACATATCTTCTGCTCTGGATGCACTTGGCAAAGAAATAAATAATCTCCAAGACAAGAAAATATTGAGATGACCATATTGGATCTGCTGAATCTGATTTTGCAATCGCGAGAAATATCAACACGCCGGAAACAAGACGTCTTCCTGAAACCTAGAGACGGTCCATTGAATAGCAATTAGTACAGACCAATTTCCTCACTAACAGCCTTTGTCAAATCACGGAGACGATGATAAATAATTGGTTGAAGTCCCATATTGAAAACAAGAAACTGATATTCCAAAACCAAAGTTGGATTCCGCAACAAGCGACCCACGTTAGATCAATTAATATGCTGGAATCAATCATAAGAGTGGCATTCAATGACGCATCCTTATCGAATTATTTCTTGACATAAAAAATTCATATGATCTGATATGGTCAAAAAGCCTAATTATGAAATTCAACCAGTATGATTTGCTGACGACATTAGAATCTGAAAAGCGGGGAACCCATTTGCATTTTATTTCAAGTTTGCGGCTTACTTTCATGATACCTTAGAATTGCTCCACTCTTAACTCATGCTTGTATATACAAATTTAAACAGCCAAATATGTCGGAAAAAATCTTCGGTTGGTACACTTTATCGCCAATAAGGAAAACAATCGCAATTTGAAACAAAAGCGAAGCCCAGCACGATCCCTGCATAAATATTTTCAACGTTATTTTTTGTACTATTAAGAAGAAATATTTACTTCTTCGAACACGAGGAAAACAGACGAATATGAAATTTGTGGAGCCATGACATGATCGTCCTATATTAGAATTTATACGCGATCTCTTCCCCAAAATGATAATAAATATTTTACACGTTATTATTAGTACTTTTGTGAAAGGAATGTTTCGAGTACGAGAATAATTAATGTATTCGACATTTCGGGAGCCACGTGTTATATACGAATTCATGCTATAACAAAGCTTGCTATAGACGGGTATTTGAACTACTTAATGTGAAAGTTTTGACATTTAAAGGCATAATTTTTCATTTCCGTTATTTCAAACTGTTTTGGAAATCTCAGTACTATCAATTAAATCACTGATGAAGATGATCAGTGTTTACTTATTATGCATGTGTAGTTACAAGATCCGAATTCTTCTTCGAAAATATACTTGTCCAGGAAGTGAACAATGACCGAATGCGTTTTGTTCACACTGAAAACTTCCATTTAGTCTGAAATGCAAAGGAAACATTCATAGATTTGAAAATGACAACAATAGATACTAATATTTTCCTGTATCAGTTGAAATTGGTTCTCAAAATTCTTGTAGAGAATACAATTTCTTATTTTTACATTTTATAATATTTATGAACAGTAATAGTTATTTGAATAATGAGTATAAATCTGATACTGCCATGTAGTGAACTGACCCAGTAAATAAGTAATTTGCACAAGTTATCAAAATACTTGTATACAGATCTTAACAAGTACGTGTATACGGATGATATATTCATATTAATTCGCAAGAGAAATACTTTTAGAAAAGGTCGTAATTGTGGGACATGTGAGCATTGTGGAAGTTCGTCTTCTGGGAGATATTTTACAGACTTATTGGTTGCAGTATTTGAATGTCACCAGTGGAAACATTGCAAATTCAATATTTGTTCATATAAATCATTTTTTCATCACAACCAATACTTGATTTTCAAATTACTCACATAGATCTGATATCATATACTGTTGAGAAACTACACTGAAGTTATACACGTTTCCATTCATTGACTGTTAAAGGATTAAATTGATTGGTGTGAAGCTTTACATTAAGTAGACCTAGGTTGTTTACAAGTCTTACTATGGACAATATTTACAGCTGGTGTGACCCAGTTGGATTTGAAATTCACTAATTTCATATGATGGAGACATCCAAATTATTCTGGCATATTTTTAATTATTTGTTGTTGTAATAGCCTTCTGTCCCACATGACGTCAAAACTGGATCAACCTTAAAATGACATGTTGTAATATAGTAACATGAAACTTAGTTCTTGTTATCTGTATATGCTTGTGTAATACATTTTGAACTTAATACTTGCACGGTTGTTAAGGCAGCAGGAAAGTGGGCTTAAAAGTTGTGTGACCACTCTACAGGGGCATCTTACAAATGAGAGTAAGTAAGAAAGGTGTAACTCATTTTAAATACTTAACATTCTAATTTAAAAATCACATCAATGCTATCAGGCTATGGATTTAATGTGATGAAACTAATATCAGTGTTTCTTTTTTTATTTAAAGAAATAGGAATAATCATCAATGGTGGTGGAAAACCAACTTGTCAGTAAAATTGGGGCACAAACATCTGGCGCTAGCTATCCTTCTGCATCCATCAATTCCAATTTCCTACTCATTACAGTTGAATGCACAGTCTTGATGATGTTTATTTAAATCTTTCAGACATACAAATTTCTTAGTCGTGATCACATGATTCTCGCTCTTTTCATGTAGTCAAATTGCTTTCACATTTCATGCTAAACTGAGAATATCTTACTACATTTAGCACTTATTGCGACACATTTCTTCACTGGCAATGTGTAGATATCACACGAAATGCTCTGTGTTTTCAAATGAAGTGAGCTTCTGATGTGATAGATTCGTTAAGTACATTGCATAATCTAGGAGAAGGAAGCCACAATGGCTAGCATACCATTTTGCTATATGTCGACCTGATTACACATTGACTTGGGATGAACTTTACTATGCTTCTCAGTGGTTCGTTTTTGTCATCATAGTTATTATCGGTGGTAATAAATGCCAGTAATATGGTAATTACCAAGATGACAAAAAATAACATCAATGGAACATACAGCGGTAAGGATAATTTGATTACGTACTCTTTATATCGATTAAAGTTTCTTTATCAATATGTTGCAACAGATATCAATATGTTGAGCTGAGAAATAAAGACATATTAGTGAGATCTTTATCTGTAAACAACACTTATGTGGCCGCTCACAAGAAGTAACTTTTGTTACAGTTTTTGTACTAGTATGTCTGCTGATGGTCACATCAGAGAGGTAGCCAACCTTGAGGGGTACTTCTGCTCACAAATTTGTCTTTGCCATGAAATTCCTACTATGTAAAGCGGGGGTGGGACATTCAAGTTTCTGTATCATGTATACCACGAATGGTCAGAAGATATTTGTATCTCAAGACTAGATGTGACATGACTGATGGAATTCTTTAAGTTTGTTGGATAATTAGCCAATATACAATACAACTTATGTGACATTTTGATTCACTATACTTTTGCAGAGAAGGTGGAGAGAAAGTGGAGAGGATTAAGGTAAAACCCTCCACCATCTCTGTGTGCATAGAGAATACTTATGTACACCACGCTTTCTTGCACAGTCATTTATGATAATTGTTGTTAAGTGGAGGTGGTCTCGATAAAATGGGTGTGGTCTACTGTTTATGAATGAATTGATAGACCAGCCTGCTGCACCTTCGGCAACATATTACTTTTATGACAGCGACTTTACTGGAAAATCCATCTATCCAGACCAGCCATTGACAATTTCAGTACCAATAAATACCATACCAGATTAATATAGCCGGTATCCATGTAGAATTTTCTCATTCAAATACGTTCCGCTATCACTTTAACTTTAGGATAAAAGCCTACTACCTCCCGAATCCTGCCCTACTAAAAGACGAAAAGTGTCTTTTCCAGTCTATTTCATATAGACAAAAGTTTATAACTCTTGTCCATTATCTCCCCTTGCCACGGCCAGGTGTATGCAGTGTTACGACTTTCTGCCATGTTGATACAATAACAAAATCAGCTCCTGATATCCAAGCAAATATCCTAGGATTTTATCAGCAGCTACTGAGTTCCTTAATCATTACTACACAGCTTGTATACATTGCTTTTTCTATATCTTACCTAGTACTTTAGATGAATTCGACATTTATGACTATATCAAACTGGCGACCACGCTATCATTATCCATGTGTTATTGACTTAACTAGCTAATGTAATGTTTACTATAACATGTTGTTTTCTCATTTAATTTAATTGTTTGTCTGTTAGTTTTACAATTTTTATTCCATTACATGTTATTTTAATGTAGCATTGTTTACTGGACTTGACCTTGTCCAAAATTACGTTCAGTTCTGTTTGACCTGATTGACTTTTTAAACACAAATTTTTATTTCATTGATGTAAACAACTAATAATAATTTCATTATTCTGGTGTGTATGAGCTAATTAACCGAATTCAGGTAAACATGTTGATTTGGGTCAGGGTTTAGGAGAATCCAAAGTGAAATTTATAGGCTATTATGTTTTAAATAAACAAGGCTCATTAAACCATGCTAGAAAGTTATTTTCCATTAGGTAATGGTTTCTTTTTTAGAAAATGCTAATTTGTGACCTGGGGTCAAACAGAGAACTATATTATCTTGAGACTGTCAGAATTTTGCTAGTTGTGCTTTAACATCTTGCACTTTATGTTGTATTATGTTGTGTCCAGTTTGGGCTGAATTTTATTTTTTTCAAATTATTGAATTCAAGTGATGATTTTCTCTGGAAATACAACAGTGCTCTGACAAAATTCTTGGATGAAGACATTCACTGGAATTTATACTGAATTCAAACCTGGAATAATATTTCTGTGATTCAACAAGAGACTGTTGACACATCAGTACGACGCAGGCCATAACAGACATGTCATCGACTTCAATTTTGAATCTGTTTGGGACTTGAACTGAGTTTTATTCAGGACATTTTATTATTAGGACTTGTGTCTTTAATTCTTGGATTTTTTGGGGGGGATTTAATTCGCAATACCATAAGTTCTTTTATCCTTATTTTTCACTTCATATTCTAAGGAAATAAATTATTTGTTAAATGCTATAAAGCTTCTTGTCTTCACTCTTTTCTTTTACTTATTTTAAGAGCATAGACTCGTAACAATGTTAGTAATTGGTGTGTACTTCCATGTTATTTACATGCTGAATTGATTCTTATACTATTTGTTTTAATTGTCTTTAATCTTTTATCACTTCAGTCTGAAATGGCAACCAAATGCTTGAAATGTCATAATTTAAGACCAGTGAAGACAACTATGATACGTGCCTTGGTTGCACAAGATGCACATCTTTAACATGCAGCATGTGTAAGACAGTCTATGAATATTCGGTTAGCTGTGTTACAAAAAGCAGCCAAAGGAGAGGACAAAGAACATAATCTCCACCCTAAATCAACATCTCATTGTGTGGCGATGTGACCGGGATCCACAACGTTCAGAAGCTTCAGGGACAAAAGTGGATCTGTTTGGTTATATCAATCTACAGCTGAACAGATAGGTCATTTGTTACAGGAGATGACAATGCAATTACTAACTTCACTGCAAATTTTGCCTCTTCTTTTTTTTTGGGGGGGGAGGGGGGAATATTCCCTCATTTTTGGGCAGCTCAGTGGGTGCATTTCCAGTGCATGGCCTTGGAGCATGTAAGTTTGCATGCACTGGTCCATTACAGGATCCATTAGTTCCACAACTGGACATGTCTTCGTTGTCAAGCTGTCTCAAACTGAGGAATGGATTAATAGATTTATGTGGATCATAGTGATAGATCCATCTATCCTGCCACGCCTTCGGCAAAATGTTCTTTTTACGATGGGGATTTTAATGGAAATTCCATCCATCCAACCCCAAAGCCCATAGTCAGCTTACTGGTGGGCCATCGTCTCTAACAATTTCACTATCACTGGATCACCCTTTTCCCTCAGGACGATTGGGTAATCCAAGTTTTGGAAGGGCTTTAAATTTTACTTATCCACCCTCCTCCCCCTTCTTCTTCACCCCTTCTTAAGCACAACTTAAAAACTGGCGTCATCTGGTGGTGGCGAGGGGGGTTTATGAGCAAGAGTTATTGCACATTATCTATATGATGTAGATGGGAAAATATGATTTGGGATATGTACATGCTATGCAATGCATTTTACTACTAAGTAGCTTCTATCTGGTACTAAATAGTTGCTGTATATTGTTGTGCCTGTACTCTGTACTAAATTACTCTGTACTATATAACCTGTGTTGTTGTCTCATTACCCTGTACTAAACAGCATATGATGCTGTGCCAGCAGTCAGTACTAATTAGCCTACCGTGTTGCTGTATGTTGCTGTGCAACTACACTGTACTAAATTGGCTACCGTATTGCTCTGCCAGTACTCTGTACTAAATAGTCTATGTTGCTGTGTCAGTACTCTCTACTAAATAGAATGTGTTGCTGTGCCAGCACTCTGTACTAAATAGAATATGTTGCTGTGCCGATAGTCAGTACTAAATAGCCTACTATGTCGCTGTGCAAGAACTCAGTACTAAACAGCCTGTGTTACTGAATCAGCACTCTGTACTAAATAGCATATGTTGATGTGCCAGTAATCAGTACTAAATAGCCTACTATGTCGCTATGCAAGTATTCTGTACGAAATAGCCTACCGTGTTGATGTGCCAGTACTCTGTACTAAATAGCCTATGTTGCTTTGCCAGCACTCTGTACTAAATAGCATATGTTGCTGTGCCAGTAATCAATACTAAATAGCCTACTATGTCGCTATGCAAGTACTCTGTTCTAAATAGCCTACCGTGTTGATGTGCCATTACTCTGTACTAAATAGCCACTGTTGATGTACCAGTACTGTGTACTATATTGCATATGTTGTTGTGCCAGTACTCTGTACTAAACAACATATGTTGCTGTGCCAGTAGTCGGTACTAAATAGCCTGATATGTTGGTGAGTAGGTACTCTGTACTAAACGCCGGTTCTGTGTATTAAATAGCTTATGTTGCTGTGCCAGTACTCTGTGAGAAATAGCCTACTAGGCTGCTATGCTATCAAACACCTCACCAAACTAGCACAATAGATCATACAGACTTAGACAGACCATTTTCGTTTGGCAATGTGAAACAACTAATCCTTCATTATGCATCAGTGTTCGATAATACTATTTTCTATTAATTGTATAAGCGTCTGTCAGACACTGACAAGTATTGTGTGTTGTACAAAATAGAGACCTTCATGTCGACGTTTCCTATACTGATGCATTTGAATCATGCAATCGCAGTTATGACAAAAAATAGCGGCAGAATGCTGCGTTACAGCAAAAAATGTGTGTGTGTGTGTGTGTGTGTGTGTGTGTGTGTGTGTGTGTGTTGGATTTTTAACGTAGCTTTAACAATTTTTCAGTAATATCACTAAGATGTCTGCAGTGTGGTAGTTTATACTGATGTCTAGTACTGGGGATTCATGCCGCAGACATGTATCATCATGTCCTACCTTGTCACGTTATACTGACACCAGGCCGAACAGTCCTAACACTAACCCCTTAATGCTGAGCGCCTAGCGAGGCAGCTGTTAGTACCATTTTTATAAGTCTCTGTTATGACTCGAAAATCCATTTTCTAACAAATGGGTGCATATCAACAAATTTAATACTCTGTTTTTCTTTTCCTCAACAGTAGATTCTTTCTTTGTAAAATAATTTGTGGTCCGATCAATGCCTGAAAATAGAGGTGTTCCCAGTCGAACCCAAGATATAAACTTGTCATACGTCCGTCAGACCTCCCACTTTTCCAATAAAAAGAAATTAAAAGTATTCCTCTGCGGTTTCAGAATTGTTTCTGAAGCAATGTGTAAAATTTACATATATATGGAAGTAGTCAACAACTTTATTTACCGGCTTGGAAAGGCAAACACCATCATGGCCCGACTAACAAAGAGGGTGTGGGTAAACAGCGCGCTGACAGTTCACACCAAGACTCAAGTCTACCAAGCCTGCGTTCTGAGCACCCTCCTATATGGAAGTGAAACCTGGAGCACCTACATGAGGCAGGAGCGTCGACTCAACTCCTTCCATACACGGTGCCTACAACGCATCCTGAAAATCAGCTGGCAAGACCACGTCCCACACAGCGAGATCCTTCAGCGTGCAAGTATCCCAAGCATGTACTCCCTGCTGAGCAGACGCCGCCTTCGATGGCTGGGACACGTCCGACGCATGGAGGATGGGAGGCTGCCAAAGGAAATCCTATATGGCCAGTTGGCCACTGGCACCAGAAGAGTCGGCTGCCCCTCACTCCGCTTCAAGGATGTGTGCAAGAGGGACATGAAGGCATGCGGTATTTCACCAGACAGCTGGGAAGTGCAGGCCGAGGACCGAGGCACCTGGAGACTGACGGTCAGCAAGGGCATAGCAGTCGCTGATGGGAGGAGAGTCCGGCAGGCCGCAGAGAAACGCGAGAGAAAGAAGAGTGCAGCAGCAACCCAAGCAACTCAGACTTCCCAGTACGTCTGCACCAACTGCAATAGGGACTGTCACTCGCGCATCGGCCTGCACAGCCACAACAGACGATGCCAAAACCCCAGAGACAGACAACA
>JAECUM010088138.1:0-20761 GCA_016617855.1 Megalonaias nervosa | reverse complement strand
ATATATATATATAACTAGCTGATTCCGTGTTTGTGTCAAATTAACAAGACATTGAAGGCTATAGACGGAAACCATTACAAATATCCACACCTTTTCCAAATCTAAACATCACCACCAACACGACTACGCGAATAACTGTATGCAGCATAAGAAATATTAGTGGTCGTCCGCTCATCATTCTCAAAACATCACTGGAAGTTTAGTCACCCTCTTTTAGTGGAATTGCTTACGCAACAAGTGGAACCGGCGGAGCTAAACCTTGCAGACGAAGGCATATTAATATATCTAGTTAGTTGGGACCTTTTAACTAATTGTGAAATTAATCCCTGCAAGTATGTCTTTAAATTCCACAGTTACAGCAGTTACAGTTCAGAAGTTCCAGTCGGTCTCATTGTTGGGTCTGTGATTGGGGGTCTGGCTGGGCTCGCTATCCTGATTGGCCTGATCGTATGCTGCTGTGCTGCCGCAAACAATTCTAGCAGACGCACAGGGACCGTTATACAACCGGCAAACACGAACATGCAAACTTTTGTCGGTAAGTAATCGAATAGTGAGGCGATTACAAGTTATAAATGTAAAACGTATATTAATACAACCAATAATTCGTTGTACTGAAATTGATAGTATGAAAACCACGACTGCACTCTAAGTAAATAAAATAGCAGTAAAAACAATAATATTCTGTACTGAAATCATATAACAGTAAAAGGCGCCATAGTGTATATGAAAATAAATTGACTTTAACGTTGTTTTGTCTGCGTTTATCGTTGTATAAACTGTTAATTGCCGAATCGAACAGCAAATAACGCCCGAAAGGAATTATGAACGCTGTGTGAGTTGGCTTTGACAGTTTATACCACGATAAAATCAGAAAAATTAACGTTAAACTCTTATAATTGCAATGGTTTTAAAATTTATTCATTTGTATTGTTATTTTGTAAAAAACTGTATTTCCTGTCAGTTTTAGAGCCTTTTCAAGCATATCATTTCTTGTTAAGGCGTCTGCTACGTATCTCTTTATGGAACAGAAGATTATCCAACTACAATGTAATAGCTACGTCAATACCAAACAAAGAAAGAAATTCGACCATGGTAGGCAATCGAAGGTTTTGAATCTTTTATCTAAATTGGCTTACGTGATCTGAGCAGACGTTCAATATTCAAAGCAAAGGATGTGTTGTTTGGTTTGACATACGAATGACTCTTGGAGTTCATGCTATCATGTTTACTTTGTGACTTGGTGGAATCATTTTTACCCAGTCACATGAGTAACCAATTATCGCGTCTCTTAATCTATTTCTCGGGTTGATTAACACTTTAGGCTACCCATGGACGCTATTTACAAATGAAATTAAGACAATCGGTAAATGTGATGGTGGTCCAATAGTCAAACAATGCGTATCGCCCACCTACAGTACATCGTAGCTATCAAGGTGGGTGTCTTACATTGTAGGACTGTGAATCCAATTGCTATAATGTTAGTGTTTGACCCTCCTCCTCCCAACCGCTATGTTAATTTACCGATACCTTTAGATTCAGTTGTAACTAGCTGCAGTGAAATGCTGTAGTCCCATTGTTCTTGGCATATTTTGAGTTTCAAAGCTTTTCAAGTCAAAGAGAGAATTATTTATATTCTGAAAAACAGGAATGGTGTTTTATCTAATTCTGTCAAGCCAATTTATTAAATTTCCTAAATAAAATATAAACCCTCCTTTTCTTTCGTTATTTTTTAGGCGTGCAGTTTGTATGCCTTGCGTTACGTTAGTTTTTACGTTACGTTAGTCACTTTGCGTTTACAGTGTTTACATTAGTTACTTTGCGCGTAACTCTATTCATTGAAGTTAGTATAAAGCAGCTCTGCGTACAGTTTATACAGATATAAACGCAATTGGGTATGGTCACATGATTATGTTCTGACCAATGCAGATCTTCCCTTCAGATATCAACTGATGCAACTGCAATCATATAGTAGTAAAATGAAGACTGTGTTGATGTAAATCAAATAGCAGTAAAACAATATTGTGCTGTGAGTAAATAGATCAATATATTAGATACGATGAGATTAAAGTTCTTCTACAGATCAGTTTAAAAAATTAGATTTGTAGCAGACCATAATTCCTCTTTTTCATGAGTTTTGTTTTAAACACGGATAATCCTCTGGGCTACCAGATGTAATAAGGTGCTTAATACTTGGAGATCAAACCCTTTGCTAGAAATCATTGCGCAGATATTTCTTTTAAAATCGTATTGTATATCCTTGTTGCTCTCCATTCATATTCTATTTTATACGCTTTCATGGATTCTGTTTTATTCCAGTCATATAAATGTATGCTATTTCTTTGCTCATTTATGTTGTCATATGTGTTCATCTTCAGAGAAGTAACACAGAACCAAATAATTATGGACTGTTGTTTCTCAGATACTGTTTGTTGGGTGGTGGTGTTCTTTTTTAAATAATGCACTTACTACAAGCTAATGGCCACATTTGAAGTATGTTGTTTTGTTGCAAATAATTACCCACAATAGAAATCACATTACATAATTGAAACATGGGTCAATTGAAGAGATCACACTTAGTACAAGCTAATTATAGCTTTTAAAATATCGTCTGTTCCTACATAGATAGTCAGCGTCAGAGTATATCACACAGAAATGAAAACTGGTTGCCTACTATTCGTCATTGGAAATATGAAAGTAGGTTTATTTTAAAACTCAATATCTTGTTATGTATATGTAATTTAATTATTTGTTTGTTAGTTTTACATTTTGTAATTTCATTTTATTGCATTACATGTTACTGTAATGATAATTTGGTCTACAGGATATGATTTTTTTATAACTTCAGTTCAGTTCTGACTCTTTGTTTTATTCTCAGAGTGAACATGTCATGATTGCAACATTTTATTTTTGGCTGACTTAGTTCCCGACCTTGATTCAGAACATGCTAACAACTTTTATAATTTTTCTTTTAATTCATTCCCAGTGAAAGAATCACTGATTTTCAGTCAAGGTCATATCTGGTCTCCGTGATACTAGACTTGTAGCTACGTGATCACGTGACCCATCACGAACTGGTCTACGTTATACTACACTTGTAGCTAAGTGATCACGTGACCCATCACGAGTTTCAAAACTGCGCGTCAGTTGGGCTTATTAACCCATGTTATTATAGATTTAATTCAGTCGTAATTCACACCTTCAGAGCTCATATGTGTTTTTCTGTTGTTGACAGTTTAAACTGTTTTATTTAAAATAATTTATTTTCCCTGGAGACTTTATGTAGTGTTCATTCGAATTCTTGGACAAAGACATTTATTGGAAATTATTCGGAATTCTAAAGCCGGATTATTAATCTTGGATTCAAAAAGGAACTGTTCACACGTCAACGCAAAATAGGTTACATCGGGATTCGAACTTTGATTCATTTAGAACTTTTTTATTGTCAGGACTTATATTCTTTAATTCTGGGATTAATTTTGGATTAGATTCATAAACCGTCAGTCCTTTCTCATATTTTTGCATGTGTTTTTTTAGGGAAATAAATTATTCTGTTAAAGTGTACAAAGCTTGTTGGCTTCATTCTCGTCTTTGTTACGTTTATACAAGCCTAGTCACGTAACAATCTATCTATGTATGTATGTATCTATCTACCGAAGTATAAAAGTTTTATTACTGATGAAAAAAATCTCATCAAAAGCTGGGTTTTCAAGGTCTTGTCAAATATGTATTGATCAGGGTGATGTAAAACCTGGCTGAAATATATGTTGAAGTTTTGATCGTTACGATGAGCTTAACACATTCCTGTATGGTGCTTTACATTTTCTTTTAGAGTTTTATTGCATCCATCTTTGTCTATTCTGTGAATTACGGTAGGGTTAATCTCAGTTGAGTTCTTTCTTTGATACAATGAAGCCTCATCTATTCAATTTTGCTTTAAGACTTTTATTCTAATACTTTTTCTTTTAGCATTGTGAATCTTTCCTGTACATCTGTTAACAATTGGCTTTATTTCTTCAAACACGCGATGTCCCCATAGCTTTGTTCTACAGAGACGTTCTTTGTTTCTTTCTGTAAAAATATTTAAAACTGTGGCCCATATTCTTCTTTTCTCTTACTTTTTTTAAGCTGACACGATCCTTTTCAGCAGCATATTTCAATTGCTGCTTCTTATTCACCTGCACATGTAAGTTTTATCGTTCATAATCTTTCAATGTTTTCTTCGATTCCTGTTCAGACGCTTGACCGCCTCAGATCAACACACCTAAAGTCTTTGAGTATAGATTAAATAATATTTTGACTGCTTATTCTGGTTTACCTTCCCGTCTTATTCATATAATTGAAAAGTTAAACATATTTCAATGGTTTTCATTTTCTGCTTCTTGTTGATTGTATCTAATCATTCTATGGTACTAAATATTTGAATATTTTCGGCTAAAAAGTTTTGATTGCTGATTCATATTCATCATCAAATATAAGTTATTGAATTATAAATCATTTAATTTATTTCACCTGATTTTTTTGTGGCACCTGATTCACATTCAGCACATGTGAGAAACAATCCTCGGATTTAGTAATGTTGAAATATAAACAAAAATATTTTCTTTAAAATCACTGAGCTAAAATCGTACTTATCAATTTATTACGGAGTGTTGTCTTAAGACGTAATTTCATACAAGATATTTTCAGTAATCTAGCACATTCGTGATCTGCAATTTTGGTTAGGCTTAAATAATTTATTTGCACACTCCACCTGAAATATTTAGCATGAATGGTTTACTTGTATAACCCAATCATATTCTGCATGTTTCCCTGTAGCGGATTACTTGCATCAACCACTCGCAATTTGCATTTTCTTGCACATGATATATGCCTCATTAATTTATTTTCTTGCCTGCATTTGTGACGTTTGACTCATAATCCTACCGTCATCAATGTTGTAAAATATCACGTATGTGTTTATAATGTCAACAATTTGCGTTACAAGGTGAAATGGTTTAAATAATATCATATCAACTAACACATATTATACCATACATTCGTTAGCATTATCACATTTACACTTCCAATTTAGCGTGCTATCAAGTGCTTTAAAGTTCAAACTATCTGTGCACTTTGCTACGTCTAGCGTTATTTAGTAACACGTAGCTTTTGTAAGTGTTACATCTTATTTAAATCAATTGATATGTTTTTGTATATGTTCTTGTTCGTCTCCATGGCACCTATTAGTAGTCTCTCTCACACAAACTTATTTGCTAGAATTACGTTTACTTCAATGATAAAATGTTCATGCAGTGTCTTCGTCATTTGTAGAATGTGATGCAAGTGTTCTTGAAACGATGGTACACGCCTAACAACAATCCTTTGATTCAACGAATCTTCACTACTACAATACGTTTCATGTCATTCTTGATCTCACATTGTATTAGCCAATTTATTATGGAGTTTTGTCTTAAGATGCGGGTTCATTAACCAGAATTGTGAAAATCTGTCACATTCATTTCACTGTACTGTACGACTTAACCTTGCAATGCTTTTTTCCCATAAACCCATAATTTGCTTTTCTTGACGTTAGTTGTTAACATTCAATTACGGAGACTTCCTACATGCAACTTTTAACATATCACTGAATAATGACTTTTGTTGATAGAGTCAGCGAGATCGATTGCTGGGTACACACCACAAATATTCAAAACCTTATTCACATCATCCTGATTTATTATGCTTCAAATCCTAGAATAATATACAATTTGTGACATTAATATATTTCTACTTCTATGGATTTATAGTTCATAAATATATTACCAAATGGTGCACTTTAGCAGTACATACTGACACGTTTATGTGGCACGCACGCACTCTCTCTCTCTCTCTCTCTCTCTCTCTCTCTCTCTATATATATATATATATATATATATATATATATATATATAAGGAAGAGCAACAATCATTCGTTTCATACAGATGTTTGCTAATATGACTTTTTATTGTTAGGTGACGTCGGGTACATATTATACAAACAAGATAATTTGTTAATGAATTGAAAAAGAACAAAGGTTATGTATCAAACAATCTGTAGAAATGTCAATATCAAAGGTATCTTGACCTTTCATTCATTACTGCATCCTAGCAATGTTGTAGATTTTCATCATATAATTATGCATCTGTTTTCGAGGGAGAGATATATCATATGTCATTTAGCATTCGAAAACAATTTTATTCAGACAAGGAACATTTTAGGGTTTGAAAAGATCATTCTACACAGCAATTTGACGGGTTATTTTAAACAATTGTTTTAAGCAGGGGCTATTTGTTACTAATGGATTGCTGCCTGGTAAAGGTGTTCGTAATATCTCCAAAGTACACGCTTTGCTGCATTAAACCATTCCTCTGAGAGAGACCTGACAACGAAGCAATAATCAGTGCTTGGCTCAGGCGTGGACATGGGTAACACAAGGGTTTGTCACTTTGAAACAATGACATTGGTATGTACTAAGGAGTCTTACACAGGAAAAAAGACATTTGTGTTAGTTAAAGCATTTTTAATTATAGTATAAAGTTACTAGGTAGTGTTATTTATTCTTCTTTCAATGATGGTCCCGCTTGGAGGCAGAACCACGCTTACAAGGACAATACATTTCTTTGCGGTATTAAGGCATTTCACTTTCAAACAAAATAAGTGAAATATTCAAACGGGTATGTCTACTAGTGTTTCGCTGAGTCATTTCATCTGGAAAGGTTAGTTGCCACTGTTGAATAGCAATGTGTTAGTGTGTCCATGAATACGGACAAAGCGAGGTGTAAGCTTACTATTTAAACCTTTTGTAGAAGTGATCATTTCTGAATTTACGATTAGTAATCATTCATTGTGGGATCGGTTGCAAGTGAAAATTTCTACAAGAACAGTGTCATTAAAAATTATATTTTTCTTTTGTAGTATCAGCAAGTACTTTGTTGTAAGAAGAAAGTTTTGAAAGAGAATTTATTGATTCTATACTATTTAGAGCCACTTATCTGTAAAACATGGTTGAATTGGTTAATGCCAAATTGGTAGCAACTCCTCTATGCAACGCATGCATTATGTACGGTGTCATCTGGTTATCAAATCTCTGTAAATAACAGATAATTCAAGAGTAAATGAAATTGGTGGTCTGATCTCATTCAGCTTATCCGTGCCGTTGGAAGGAATGTTAGCAAAATTTGAATACAGACAAACGATCAATGGAGTTTGCTTGTGTGCGCTTGGGTGTAGAAAGCTTAAAATTACAGTTTAAGTTCCGTCATAATTAAAGTTGATCAAATTGTATAACTATATATGTATGTATGTATGTATGTATGTATGTATGTATGTATGTATGTATGTATGTGTGTGTGTGTGTGTATGTATGTATGTATCTATGTATGTATGTATGTGTGTGTGGTTTTCATTCACTTTGAAACTCCAACTAGACTAAAACATATTAAATTGAAGATATACTTTAGTCACTTGATGGAGCAGGTGATTGTTGGACCAGTGAGTAAATTCATATATATGTTATATATATATATATATATATATATATATATATATATATATATATGTTGAAGTACATATATATATATATATAAGTGGATTTGGTTGATAGGTGGTGTCTAACCTACTTCAAGAGTGGTATCTATTACTATAGTTATACATTAACTATTATTATTTTATATCCTAACATTACGATGACATTGTATTACAGCCAAACAAATTCCTTTTAATAATTTCAGTGCATAACACGGCATTATCCCAGGGACAGTCAACCATCCCTGTCCAGCAAGGAGCAGTTGGATATGGTTATCCCAGTGGTGGTCCCCCACCTCCATCTGGCCAGCATAATAATGTGTCTCATGGATTTGCCGAATCAACCAATCCACCACCAGCAGCAGCGAAATATTAGGAGTCTCTTTTTCTTGGGACGTTTATTTAACCATATCATTTTCTAAGCCTTTAACAACTCTCAAAGTTTGAATAACATTAAATGTAATGATATTGATATGATTTTTGTTTCTGAACATTATTGTCTAAAAACACCTTGTTCATTGTCTTTAACCTACAAGATGCAAGTTAGAAACATTATCTCTACATCTGACCTGAATTCACTTCTGCATGATGTTTTCGGTCTCAAGGACCAGATAGCATGTGACATTGCCTAATTAGCTTAATTACATATTTTCACTTTGTGTTAAAATATTTCTTGGTGTATAACATACTTTTGTATTTGAGTCTGCACTATCGATGTTTACATTAAAATTTATCTAGATATTTTGATTCATATTATCTAACTCCTTTTGCAATTAACTAACCAACACACAGGATTTAAAATAAAACTGCCAACAGCAATGTGCAAAGCCCCATGTAATACAGACCTCAGTGTATATAACTGAAGGCTTTGTGTATAAAACAATTCACGTCTTTCAATGTGGACTGAACATATCAGCTTTAAATAAGAATCAGTTGGTTTCTTACTTACCCAATATGCAAGCCATCAACAATATTTGGGCCAGGTCTGTCATGTGGAACTAATGTTATTTTACAGAAGCCATTTTTGTTCTCTCCGTTAGTGACCTTTAATTTCAACATTGTAACATTAATATCACTAGGCGTATTCCTTAGCCAAAGTATGGGTCACCCACCAAGTATGGGATGAGGAATGTAATGTAAAACTAAAGTCATTGTCCAAACTTAATCTTAATTCTTTCACATTTACCTTGAACGCAATACATCTACAAGTTTGGCAACCTCAGATGGCATAGAACCATAAGTACTTACGCAAATCATATTTCTGTTTTTGCGTAACAGTGGCCTTGACATTTGACCCTGAACTCGAGAAGGGTTTCTTCCTGAACCAAGCTATGCCAAACTTTTAATAACTTCTCGCTTGTGATAAACACAGGTTATTGTACCAAGATAATTTTAATTATTTGTAACAGTGACCATGGACTTGGAAATTCTGACTGTGAGATCAAAATGGAGTTTTATTAAACCGAATGCACGCCATCCAGACAGTTTGATAACTGTATTTACTGGGCAACTAAGGTTGTGGTCCAACGTTGCAAATATTATCATACTGATTGATGGACACTATCATAACACACTGATCTGCATGTATAAGGATAAAAATATTTTTTTTTTATCATACTATTGATACTTTCGGAGCTTTTGAAGCAGTATGTTTCCACATCCTTAATATTAAATTCTTTTCTTCATGCCCAGAATATGAATATATGCTTTTACTAACAAGACATCAAAAAAGTATTGTCATTGTGACTTTGCATTTTGGCAGATTAATGATAACACATTTTTCAAGATGGTTACCACGGTGGGTGGCCATATTGGATAACAGACTTGCAATATTTCCTTTTAATAGCAAACATATATTATAAGAGATTGTATGGAAAAACACAATATCAATATGACCATTTATTCAGGAGAAGTAGTGATACTGCGGGAACAGGAAGTCAAACGGCTTCCATTATGCATCAACTGAACCGTGATGTCTTCTTACTAATACAGTCTATGCAGAACAAGGTAATGATTATTGAAGAAGCAACTCTGTCTGAGCTAATGATATTTGGGGTAACTTTATTCAATTAACTTGTAAGGAAAGCTATTATTTTCTATCGAATCATACTGTGATTCTTTCTTAAGCTCAGACCTGAAGATAATTATTTGTTTGAACTGAATAAGAAACGCAGCTCTGTTGATAAATCAAGCAACATTTCAGAAAATCCTTTTGACATGAAATTGTGTTTTTGAACAACTATTCCAAACCTCCATTCTATAAGCTTTGAATGCTTGGTCCATCGTATTTATGAATGGATGAATGTTCTTCTTAAATCATCGAAACAACCTGAAAAATATGGCAACGATAGGCTTTTGATTTTGAAATGTTATTAGTATATTTTTGAATGTATTTTGAACTTGAGATTCGAGAAAGGTACTCAAAAATTGAACACCTAGCTTAATTTTAAATGCAGTACTCTTAAGAGATCTTCAGTTTTTGGGAGGTTAATATCATGAATTTATTTTGTAGGAAACCATTTAAGTAAAGAAACATTGAAAGAGGCAGGGAACTTAGAAATTACCGTATGTCTTGAGATATAAATATTGCCAATGTAAAGATGTAAAGTCAACCTTGTTTAACGTCCTTTTTCTTTTTGTGGCAAATTTCAATGAAATCAAATAATGTTTGTCAAAATCTGTTCTACTAAAACTAGACTTTATGAGGAAAAGCCCTCATTAACGTCCGTAGATGATGTGGTTGAATGCTGACAACGAAATACATTCATGGTTTCATCACTTTAAAGCTACATATTAAATTTATTTATTTGAAATCCACCACCTTTCTTAAGGGAATATTTAACAACAAATTTTTGAGGAAATCTGCAATCAGGGAAAACAAAACATTTAATCATGAAGGAGATGCTGGTAATTAACATGTTTCAAGGTTGTGTCAACATAATGGTTCTCTCGAAATTTTGCTGAATTCAAAGAGTCCGTGATAATGCTATGATAAAGTTATGAGGATGAGCTGTTAAGGACAGTTAAGACGGTATCTGATATTGGATGTCGGTAATGATTATATTTCAGAAACCAGATTGTAGCCAGACAGGGATAACATGCAATCCATAGATTCCCATAGCATCGTAAATACAAAAGAGTCCTTGTGTATAAGAGCAATACAAAAATGCCTAATTTGTTCATTAAAATAGATTTGTACATATATTTTGATTCCTGCATTTCATCAAAATCATAGATATGTAATGGTTATATGTTGTATTTGAGGGATATTATCACAGCTCTAAAGCATGACGGTAAAATTTGCGTTCAGTTTTCACTGACAGTCGGTCATATCGTCTATCAGACGCTGCCCCATCTTGAAGATATGACAATAGGGGAGAAGTTGTGTTATGTAACAGGAAGGGTACAAGTAAATATAAGAACCTGCCGCTAACATATTTTCTTAAATGGGTCCGTTTCATCAAGGAAGAAGAACGTTTGCCTTTGAGAATATGCTTTGTTTTCACAAATGCAAGTTTGTTGATTACATAGACCATACATTATGCATGCCTATGTTTCTGATATGTGATACGTATTTAATTAATTTTCTAATGTAATCATTTTTAACATAAATATTGACAATATATTTATCCCGAGCTAACTGGTAGACATATTTTGATGATTTACAAAATATTATCTTAGCCAATATGATCATTAAGCAAAATCGTTAGAACTGCCACTAAAGCGTTGTATCCATTAGCATCTACAAAATGTAAAGATCTTATTCAAATACTTAATTGATAGTGTACTCTTCCCTTTGCGACAGATGTAGAATCTCTGAGTACATGTGTTTTTTTGGCTTTGTTTTGTTTTTTTGTGTTTTTTTTTATACAAAAGACATACTTAGAAACGTATATAAATTGAGCAAGGATTGCAGTAATATTTGTTTCGCAGTGTCACATGAGACAGAATAAAAATAAAACTCACATACTGCTGTTAGAAAAACTGAAATATATTAAACTCTCTGGTATTTATTCGTAGCTCCTTCAGTGTTCACGTCCCTAATATATATATATATATATATATATATATATATATATATATATATATATATATATATATATAGAGAGAGAGAGAGAGAGAGAGAGAGAGAGAGAGAGAGAGAGAGAGAGAGAGAGAAATGTGTAATGTTATAATGTTGCAAATAATATCGCTAAAGTCGGACATTGAAGACAAGTATACTTATTTAGTCTGCGATGCGTGTACGACTGCTTACATAATTTAAATAATTTTTGTGATTAAGCGTTTCAATGAGGCTTCATTTATTACAAAAGATAGAGGACAGGGCTGATCAGTTGCTTGAGTTTTTTCATCCTCTTGCCCTTGGCCAAAATTTGACGAATGTTCATTTATCACACCTACCTGTCCATATGTTCAAAAATTCACAATTTAGATCTCTTTGTTCTTTCTTCCTGGAAGTTTTTACATTTTATGTGCATAAGACCTCAAGAAATTATAAGTATCCGCAAAATATGCTCCAGGTGCCTTTATTAAAGTTACCTTCGATGGATTGTACATGAGTAGTAACAAGATTTGGTTGATGTCAAATAATAGAGATATAGTAAAATGGAAAAGAATATTGATGTATGCTAACCATTGCAATTTTCACTGACCTAAACAATGACGCAGAATGCTGACAAATGATATTTTCTAATATGGCATAAACATCAAGATGTAAAAGAAAGTTTAATTTATAAACGAGGTAAATTATATTAGATAAGAATTAAATGAGGTTCGCTACTGAGGTAAGAATTAAAACCTCATGAATCATTTATGATGGAGGTCTGTATATTATATGTACATCATACTGCCTGAAATTCAGTTATACATACCGGCAGCATTGAACTTGAAAGAACGAGCCAGGTACCTTTCTTAAAGCTCATTTTAATGGATTGCATATGGGTACTATCCAAATACAGTTGATAAGGAATAAGAGCCATTTATTAAGGATGAAAATAGTATGGACACTTCTTGTAACCAAGGACATCCCTTTAGCTAAATGATGATGAAGAATGCTGACGAATAATATCAGCTAATATCTCTTACATAGCAAGCTGTATACCAAATTTGGTTGTTACCATATAGCAACTAATTAGTTAATGCTCACGAGCAATAATGGGTTTGTCAGAAATCAGAGGCTTTAATTTTGATGAAGGATGACAACGAGAGCAAATATAACTCATAAACCTGATCAGTATTGGTTTTGCTGCTGTTATGGGCTTAACGTCATTAGTAAGTAGACAATAGGGTATACATGACAGCCTGTATTTTCGATAGGAAGAACACCATCCAATTTAGTAATTATAACAGGATTGAGTAAACGTAATATAATACGACTGTTAAAGATCACTTTTCATTAACCGTAAAGGATTTGATTAGCTTGAAATATTTTGTTCGGCCAATAGGCTGTCAACCGCTAATATGACGCTCGCAAATGCGATAGTTATCGATGACCATTTGCTCTAGGCAATGATATGTCACGGCTTGTGACTGAATATTTAAAATGAGGTTGATTCAAGCATTCAGTACTAATGGAGAAAACAAATTATAGTAAAAAAGCAAATATATTAAAGCCTGATATTTAGAATGTCCGGCGTGGTTTACAATGCTTCTGTATCAGATGATGATTCGAGCATTCATTACTAACAGAGAAAAGAAATTATAAAAAAGCAAAGAGATATTAAAGGATGATATTTAGCATGTCGGGCGTGTTTTTAAATAGAAACAAAGCATCTGTATCAATGTAGCTGATCGTAAACTTGTACTTGTCTGGCTTGGAAACTGAAAAATCCGGGACATCGGAGTATGGGCTTTAATAATCTCTAGAAGATAACAAATTGACATCACTAAGCTTACAGCTTAATAACTGCAAATTTACCACTTGATAAATGATAATGAAATGACAAACAGAGAGAAAAAATAGAAATTTGTCTTAAATGATGAAAGAATTAAGACCACTTTATTCATTCTTCCTGGAGGACCGTATATTATATGTGTATAATAAAACTTGACATTAAGTTATAAATATTGGCAAAAATGAATTCGAAGATACCTTTATTAAAGATCATCTTGATGGATTGCACATGCGTACAATCCAAATGTTGGTTGATATAAAAAAATAGCGATTTATTAAGGAGGGAAATATTATGGATATGTATGACAACCGACGTTATTCACTTAGCTATATAATGACGAAAAATGCTGACAATTTATATTTGCTGATATCGCTTAAATAACAAACCGTATACCAAAATTTAGTTGATATCCAGTAGCAACTAAGGAGCTAGTGCACGGAAGCAAGAATAGGTGGCTCTCATTAAAGACGACACAGGAAGAAAACATAACGCAGAAACATGATTGGTATTGGTTTTGATGCTGTTATGGGCTTAACGCCATTACTAAGCAGATGATAGCATATACATCACAGCTTGCATATGTTTTGTAGGAAGAACCCTGTAAAAACACGGAAGACCCTTCACGCGAAACTTGATCATTGGGAGATAGTGATCTGTAAAGTCTAGCGGGTTACGATTCAATATTTCACGGGGATATGAGTATTTTAAAACTAAACTAAGACGTCATTTCAGGCGTGCGCGATGGAACACGTGGCTATTTCGCAATAAACACTGCAATTTCACGTGGGCCAGAAAAATGACCTTGGCAATAACCAATCGTTTTCGTGCAGTCTTTGCTGAAATCGACAATCCACGACAGGGTAAAATCGTGCTTATGCGAGACATACTACGTTTTATATAAACATAAGATCTCTTTAAAAAATATCAGATCCCGTGAAAATGATCATTACAATACAACCTAATGATACAAAACTAAAATAAGAAAGAATTTAAAATCAACACACAAGTAATTAACTTACATATTCGTAACACTTTCCCCCATAAAAAAGGAAAGATTTATGTAATAAAGCTTTCTTTTTTACCATATGTAAACTATAAATGAGGTAAAGAAAATTACATAAGAGGAAATCTTATGAGTTATAGAAAGTGTATATGAAAATAATATTTCTATACACGGGAAAGTGCATCTGCAATCAAATTGTCTTTTCCTTTGATGTGCCTGATGTTGAGATTATATTGTTGCAAAAATAAACTGCACCTTAATAATCTTTGATTTTTATTTTTCATCTTGTCGATAAAAATAAGGGGGTTGTGATCACAAAACACAACAACCGGATAAAGAGTTGAGATAATGTAAACTTCAAAATGCTGTAATGCCAGTATTAAAGCCAAAACATTCCTTCTCGATTGTTGAGGAATGTCTTTGGTGCTTATTTAATTTCGTAGAGAAATAGCACACTGGGTGATCAACACTATTTCTATCTTCTTGAATCAATACTGCTCCAACCACAACATCACTTGCATCCACAGATAATTTGAAAGATTTGTTTAAAATTTGGATCTGTGAGAACCGGCGCACTTTTCAGTATGGCTTTTAACCTATCAAAAGCTTCCTAACATTTTTCAGTCCAAGGAAACATGTTTTCCTTACTTAACATGTTCGTCATAGGTTCAGCAGTATTAGAAAAATTGGAACAAAACTTTCGATAGTATCCAGCCACACCCCAAAATCGCATCAGTTGCTTTTTACTGACAGGCACAGGAAAATCAGAGATAACTTTGACCTTAGCATCGATAGGTTTAACTTGAACATGTCGAACAATATGTCCTATAAAAGTTACACAAGTACAGCAAAACTCACTTTTAGATAAATTGATTGTCAAATTCGCATCAGTAAGTCTTTCAAAGAATTTCCGAATCGTGGCAAGATCTTCTTTACAGGTGTCGCTGTAGATGATGACATCATCAATGTAAGCATCACAGTTATCGAGACCAGAGGTAATCATATTCATCATGCGTTGAAAGGTACTTGGGGAACCATTCATCCCGAACGGCATTACTTTATATTGATAAAGTCCATCTGGAGTCACAAATGCCGAAATTTCTTTCGCTCTTTCCGTAAGCTGAATTTGCCAAAATCCTTTCAGAAGATCAAATTTGGTGACGTACTTGGCATTTCCAATTTTATCAATACAAACATCGATTCTTGGCAATGGAAATGAATCTGTTTTTGACACACTGTTCACCTTCCTATAATCAGTACACATACTGAAAGTTTTATCCGGCTTCGGAACAAGGATGCATGCTGAACTCCAATCACTTTTACTGGGCTTCATGAAATCGTTCTCCATCAAATACTGAACTTCCTTTTTCAAGTATTTCTGTTTGAGAGGGTTCATCCTGTATGGGTATTGTTTCACAGGTTTTGAATCTACAATTTCAATGTTATGAAAAATTTTGTTTGTCCTTGTAGGAATATCTGGACACAAGTGCTCATATTCGAATAATAACTGTTTAAGTTCATTCCTTTCTGGTTGGTGTAAATGTATAAGTTTCTGGTCCAGATCTTTAATAATTTCCGAATTCCGAAGATTTGGTGCTCCAAGATCAACAGTGTCCAATTGAATTTCTTCACTTAAATTCTCAGTTGGTGGGACACTTGTACCAACTAAATTAATTTCATAATTTACTTGGCTATCTCTTTCAATATACTAGTGCTCCATTAATTTATTTCAATCAGAATACTATTATTATAATTTAACTCATTCATTTTCTTCTTTACTCTGTAAGGGCCATAAAAGCTAATTTGAAGAAAATTTTGAAGAATGAGCAAGAGAGAATGAACTCTATTACAGGACTCAAAAGGTCTCTGAAGTAAAGTTTTGTGAAACCATAGTTTCACTTTTGACTTGAATTTCTGAGTGACAAATTCAACCATAATAAGCTGGAAAATTTCAGACATGAAATTAGACCTTTGACCTGATTGGACAGATTTGGGAAGGCCAAATTGAGTAAAAGCCTTTATCAAAGAGTTTTTACTATAATATTCCTCAGAGGAATCGCCTCTGGGAATCTTGTTGACACACATAATGGTCAACAAATATTGGTTGCCTGACTTGGTCTTAGCTAAGGGACCAACACAATCTACCATAATTCTGCTAAATGGTTCGTCAAATGCAGGAATAGGTTGCAGATGTGGTATCTTCCGATTGGGTTTTCCTACCATTTGACAAGTATGAAAAGATCTACAAAATTTACAAACATCACTTTTGATTTTTGGCCAATAATAGTGGGTCAAAATCTTAAGTTTTTGTGTCCCTAAATGACCAGCCATATGAGTTTCGTGGGCCTTACTAAGTATTTCCTGTCTGTAAGATTTCGGAACTACAATTGGATAGTTCACTGACAACTCGTCACCAGCAGGTACCTCGTTAGGTCTCCATTTTCTCATAAGAATTCCATTTTCAATGAAATAACAGACAGGTCCTTCAGTGGCTTCAGGTTCACTAATGGCCCTCTGAAACAAACAGTAGATCTCAAGATCTGTTACCTGTTGGACAACAAGTGATTGTCATTTATCACCCTGATTAGAAAAAAGAGAATGAGTATTTAAAAGAGGATCACTGTGATCAATATCTTTTGGTTGATCCAAATTAGAAGTGCAAGTGACCTCACCAAAAGCCTGACCAATACATGTGTCAGCTAAAGGAATACTTTCCTTATCAAAATCATCCTCAAGAGCTTTCTTTGCCATAGCTCGAGTAAAAGCACAAGCTGGGTATTCGTTTTCAATAGGATGATCTTTCTGATCCAAAGAAGGCTTGTCAGTTACAAGTGGATCAACCATGAATGCCCTCAACGGGTAAAGAAATCACTATTCCGACTGTCAGAGGTCCTGAAACCAAGTCTGACAAATTTACAGAAAGGAGAGGATCATTAACAAAGCCGCACTCTACTTCCTGAATGAGAACACTCTGATTAGAGCAGGACTTCTCAGAAAAAGGTAAAGTACTTGACAATAAAAGACTCTGAGAAGCTCCCGTATCCCTTAACATTTTAATAGGGATAGAATTGGCCAAATCACCCAAGAGTAATATAGAACCTTTCGACTTGACTGGTTCATAATTCTCCATAATAAAATCAGGCTGGGATTTATGAGATCCAACAAATGTATTGTTTTCAATACATGACCGTGGCCTTAACCTCTTAGAAATAAGAGCATTTGGGATAGGTCTATCTTGATTCTGATGCCTATATTTCAATTTGAAGCAATCAGAAATGACGTGTCACTTTTTCTTGCAATAAGTACACGTAGGAATAGACAAGGATTTTGAATCACATTTATCAGAAGCTTGATTTTTAGAAGTTGTGCCAAACTGAGTTTTAGGAGGAGTCGTATTAGGCTGAAACACCTTTCTACCAGTAGAATGCTGAGTGAATGATTTGTCTACACCAGGAAGTTTATGAGTTAAGGAATACTCATCGGCAGCAAGAGCAGGATTTTCCAAGTTTTCAATTTTGTGCTCTTCAGCATGATTTTTAATGTCATTAGGAACATAGTTTTTGCACTCTTCAAGTAACACAAGTTGTTCAAGACTTTCATAATCATGTTCAACTTTCTTGACTAACCACCATCTCTTAAATAACTGCTCTTTTTCTCTGGCAAATTCAACATAAGTTTGTCCATCTTCTTTTTTATACTTTCTGAATTTTTGCCGATAAGCCTCAGGGACTAACGCATAACCCCTTACGATGCACTCCTTAACCAATCATAGTCAGAACTTTATTGTACTGACAGGGATGCATAGATATTTTGGGCTTTTCGAAAAAGTACACATTGCAATAATTGAGTCCAATGCTCCCTTGGCCATTTCAAATTTTCAGCAACCTTTTCAAAATAAATAAAATATTTGTCTACTTCCTTTTCGCTAAAAGGGGGAACTAACTTAATATTTTTGCAATGTCAAAACTTGAATTTGTATGTGTATTGGAATCGTGCTTGTCCCTTGGCAACTCCATTTCTTTCATTCTAATTTGAAATTCCCTTTCATCTTTCTCTCTTTGTAATTCCATCTGTCTCTCTCTCTCTCCTCTTTCTCAAATTGTAATTGTTTATATTTCTCCCTCTCCTGTCTCTTTCTCCTTCTCTTCAAATTGTAATGTTATCTTTCTCTCTTTCCTGTCTCTCTTTCTCCTCTTTCTCAAATTGCAATTTCATTTGTTTATCTTTCTCCCTATCTTCAAACTGCAATCGCAATTGCTTCTCTTCAAATTGCAACTGCATTTGTTTCTCATTCTCCTCTTTTTCATAAAGCATTTGTTTCTCATTTTCCTCTTTCTGAAGCACGAGCTTAATTAACTCCAATTCCATCTTGTATTTCATTTTTATTTCGATTACGTTTATATCAGAGTCCGATACCGACTTACTGAACAAAGCCAAAACACTTTTATCAAAAACATTCTTCTCTACCAAATATTGAATCAAAATTCTTTTAATTTCTTGTTTCGTTAATGAAGATTTTGCTTCAAAAGATCGTACTTTCTGGCAAGTTCAAGCAACTCATCTTTTTTCAGACTATCCAACTGCTCCTGAGTTGGACTAGAAAGAAATATTTCCACTTTTGATGACATTGTGAATGAAATCCTGCTGTTTTCACTAAAGATTTCAAACAAAATATAAAATAGTACCTGGGATATAAAACTAAGGGAATTTAAATTTCAAAAAACAATTTTCTGAAATATTTTAGCCAAATTCAAATATCCCAAGGACGAGCAAACCAATTTTCTTTCTGTTACGTATAGGCTCGTTCAAAAGTAACAAAAAGAAAAGAGTGAAACCAACAAGCTTTGTATGTTTTAACAAAAATAATTTATTTCCCTGGAAACACGGTGAAAAGGTGAAAATATAAAATAGGACTTACAGTTTGTGAGGACAATCCAAACATTTATCATAGTATTGAAAAAATACAAGTTCTATCACTAAATAATTTTAACTTAATCGAGGTTCGAATTTTGATGACGTTCCAAGATGGAGGGTGATGACTTCAGGTGAAGTCTTTATACGAATGTCAAGAGTTCCACGTTGAACCACAACTTCTAATGTTTGAATTTAGAATAAATTTCCATCGAATGTCTTTGTCCCTTGTATAGTTCTCCAGGCAATACATTATTATATTCTAAAAAATAGATGAACTTCTGCACAAGCAGTCGTCTATGATAAAACATCTCGAGCTCCAAAGATGTAAAAACACAACTCTTTACGGCACCCTAATAGAAATACATCCTTTTTGAAGATATATTTTACGACTCAATATTTCACGGAGATCTGAGTATTTTTAAACGCAACTAAGACGTCATTTCAGGCGCGCACGATGGAACGCGTGGCTATATCGCAATAAACAATGCAATTTCACGTGGGCCAGAAAAATGACCTTGGCAATAACCAATCGTTTTCGCGTAGTTTAATCAAATCGACAAACCACGGCAGGGTAAAATCGTGCTTATGCGAATCATACTACGTTTTATATAAACATAATATCTCTTTACAAAATATCAGATCCCATGAAAATAATCATTAGAATATAATGCAATGATACAAAAAGATTAATATAAAAAAGGAATTTAAAATTAACACACAAGTAATTAAATTACATATTCGTAACAATTTTGAAATATTACATTTGTTTGTGGATGAAATATAAATGCTCTTAGTCCATTTGCGTGCAGGGACGATACAGTTGACGATGTAGATGTGTTCAATAAGTCACAAAATAATCTGTCGACTAAGCACACGTGTGAACTTGATATATTCATTATCCGCAGCAAACGTGAGGCTCGCAGTGTTGAAAATACAATTTTGATCATTGAAACAGTTATTGAGTCATTTAGGAGCAATCTCACGTTGAGTGGTTCCGGCTTTGGTGTGTGCGTTTAAGGGTCCATTAAAAGCGCATGGGAGGTCATATTAAGGCCAAGAGTTATCTCGTCTCCTTCAGAGAGGTCCAGTTTTCAAACACAAATGTTTCTTAAAACAAATGCAACCAAATAAGGCTTGATGCGTCTGTAAAGGAAAAGCCAGGAAGTCACGAAAACGAAGAAGCTGGAGAAAGAAAATGTTACAGCGCAGATGCTGCGCGATTTTCCCCGTTTTACATTTTGAGAAATATTTCATAGTATATCAGCGATACAATCTATACAGGTCATATAAATAATTAGTGTCCATCCAGTAGAAAGCTTGCAAGTGGCATAAACAAATATTTTCTACTAATAATACATATTTTTTGCAAGTTGAGTTTCCTCAAAATGTAACTTCCTACTTAGTTTT
>JAECUM010088111.1:0-14074 GCA_016617855.1 Megalonaias nervosa | reverse complement strand
TCTCTATATATATATATATATATATATATATATATATATATATATATATATATATATATATATATATATATATATAGCATTCTTGTGAAAAACTAAAGATTTTCTCTGGTAATACATGAATAAATTCTTCCAACTTAGCCCACAAACGGGTGGCAATACACGGGTATATGTGGTGAGTATAGACCTCAAATTGGTGACAATACACGATTTTATGTGATGCATATAGCCCACAAACGGGTGGCAATACACGGTTTATGTGGTGCATATAGCCCACAAACCGGTGATAATGCACGGCTGTCTGTGATGCCTAATGCCCACAAACGGGTGGCAATACACGGGTATATGTGTTGCATATAACCCTCAAACCGGTGACAATACACGGTTTTTGTGGTGCATATAGCCCTCAAACCGGTGGCAATACACGGTTTATGTTGTGGATATAGCCCACAAATGGGTGAGAATTCACGGTTATAAGTGATGCATATATGCCACTAAAATATCTGTTATTTATTTACACTCGTAATAATTACAACAGTTGTAATGATGCTGAAGTGCAATAGGAAAAATAAATTTCGGCGGAATAATTTAGTGTAAAATGTCTTGTGATCCTCAAAAGCGTCATGTTTCTATTGGGTCAGAAGATTTCAGATCATTATACCTTTTATTGTTTCGGCTTCTGCAACTGAGATATATGACTGAAGTTTTCGTTAATGAGATCTTCGTTATTGCTGACTTTTATATTCTTCAGTCAACACTTAGAGCCGAGAAGCCTCTTCAGTTCTTAGTTTGGTAAATGAGAAGAGTGATGTGATGTGATGTGATTATGATTTTTAACGTAGCTTTAACGATTTTTCAGTCATATCGCTACGATGTCTGCGGTGTGGCAGTTTACAGTGATGTCTAGCACTGGGGCATCATACCGCAGACATGTAGCATGATGTCCCACCCAGTCACATTATCCTGACACCAGGCCGACCAGTCCTAACACTAGCCTCTTAATGCTGAGCGCCTAGCGAGGCAGCTGTTAGTACCATTTTTGTAAGTCTTTGGTATGAATCGACCGGGGATCGAACCCACGACCTCCCGCATACGAGGCATACGCTCTAACCACTAGGCCATCGGAGCGGTAATGAGAAGAGAGTACCTGTAATATGATATATTAGGAGCATAGGACAAAGTCACGTAAAAGAGTATGTCTAATTGGTTGATTTACCATACACAGCGCTTTTGACTGAAAGATCTGGATGCCTGCCAACAACATGCATATATCGTATCTCTCATAATTACCACATAGACTAAACAACTTCAGTTAAAAATAACATTGAAAGAGGGAACAGTTTTGAGAGCAAGTATAATTCATAACTAATATATAACTATGCAGAGCATATTTCCTACAGCAAAATGTATTAAGTCTAGCAATACCAACACCTGCCACACAGTTAGTATGCAGGCATGCAGAAAATATGATTAGTATAGTCTATCTGCATTGTGCACAATTTTTTCCTTTATCGTGATGACAATCCTTAGTGTACTTGATGTTTTATGTAGCTATTTGCATGGGAATATAGGGGAAAGCTAGCCGAGTCATTTGAATTGAAGTGTTGGGAGTTGTTTCGCTTATTGTTCTTGTACGTTGCCTTCAGTTAAAATAATTCTATAGCATCTAATGCACCATACATAAATGTATCGTACCTAATATTCGATACTAAACCCTAGAAGAAACTTATATCGAAACCTAAAAATCCGTCTAAAAGCCAATCTAACATTTCCATCTAAATGCCAATATGTGTTGTATGGCCTATAATAGGTTTAACACGTGTGGGCCTCTATGGCCTTTAACAGTAATTTGATATTAAGCCTTTAGTCCATAAGTTTAACATGTTGGAGGGTGGTATCCTTGACCTCAAACGGGAATTAAACTTGAGACTATACTTTTTAGGCTAGATGGACCTCTATGACTTCAAATGGGAATTTAAGATTGACGGTATAATGTTTGATTGTATGGGTCTCTGTGCCCTCTAACGGAAAATGTAATGTTAAATGTGTCCATAGGTTTAACATTATTGGCCTCAATAGCCTTTAACGGGAAATGTAATGTTAAAAACGTCAGTAGCTTTAACATTATTGATCCATATGGCGACAATGGAAGACATAATCTTATAAACGTCCGTAGGTTTAACATACACTTTGACCGACTAACACCCATCCATGTACTCATTCATATTTACTAACCCACACGTCGTTTGCAGGACCAACACCTAGTACCGTACTATCCATTACCCCGACATCTACTATCCAACACCACACATTTACTATTTAAAACACTATATGGATTGAGTAACATCCCCTCATCTGCTTGTCATACAGGATAAGAATGCAAACGATCGGATACAAGATAGAACTAAACTTCCTTATTAACATAACTAATTCCCAATCCCTTATAGTTTCGCTACCATTCCCCCTTTAAAAAAAACCTAACAACCCTTACAGCCCAGAATAATCCATATAACCTTAGCAGTTAAGCAAAATGAGAGAAGAAAGGGTATTTACACTATGCACGCAAACATATTTATATACTATCACATATAGAAAGAAAGATAATGAAAGGGTACGTAGTTCTCTCACATAAACGTACTTATACCCTTTCATACACTCATTGAAAGAAGATAAAAGAGTACATTTATTTAAGCACATATACAAATTATATAGATATTCAACATGAAGGAGAAGAACAAGCACACACTCTTCTGCACAGGTATGGGTCTACTGTTACAATCCAAGACCTGTGTTAAAGCATATTCAATAATGGCGTTAATACTGCATGAAGCTAAAGTGAGGATTTGAATTTTATAATACTGTTTTACTTTTATCGTCCTAGATATAATTGTCACAAAAAGATACATATTTTTGTAGCTCGATAAACACTGGCTGAAAGTTTAGTTGCAAAAATATCCATTGCCAGATGATAGTAGAGCGGCATGGTTGTGCTGCGTCGCTTATGTCAAAGGGTAAAGCATCGCTCTGGTGGCCTGGAATAGCTTAGCACTCGGCTTATTAAAACTTGGATTTAATGGTTCCATCGCATTGTTTCTGTGTCGAAATTATCATTTTCGGTGAGCTTCTGTACTCAAAATTATAGTTTTGTCTTCGAATATTCTCCTCTTTGCACTGGAGATTATTGTGTTCGCAAGGTATGTGTTGTGATCGGGAAGTCTCAATCGTTCTAAGTAAACGATCTGATACAATTATCCTGTTGTCGACTGACGATCTGATATCAGAAAAATATATACTTTTGTGGGGATTTACAGTTGTGACACGAAAGCCTTGATCTTCATTTAACTTTAGAGTTTCTTTTAGGATATTAATTGAACGATGGCTTAGTGTCACTCTTCTTACTTTATTTTTGGTAGGAAGTTGTGGTTGCTTGCCTTAGTACAGATAAGCAAATGTTTAGATCAACCACTGGCAAAACTCAGAATAGTCTCTTCCAGATGTTCTTTGTCCACGCTTCTAAACGCTCCTTGACGTGTAACTATCGATGTCAAATTAATGGACTTGATCTGCTAATGGTTCTAGGACAAAGCATGATTTTAAACGAGCATTGACTGTAACTAAAGGAGCAATGATGACATTGCCACACTCGCCGGGTGGTGCAGACTCCTCAACCTCTTGAGAAATTCACCAAGATTAAATCTTCACCTATGATTTCCGCGTTTTTATCGAGTTTTACTTTATGTCCTTGAATTGAAAGTATCAATTTGGATCCATCAATTATTCAGCCTCTATTACTATCGGACGTTAAGCTAGTTTTCCCCACAAACAATTCAGCATGACATTAGCAAATGATCGTCTTCCTTCGTTCTGTTCGACGTGTTACAAGTTGATGCTTTCAAGGGATAGAAATCCTTCTTCGAATTCATCTATGTCTTCTTGAGCGTGACACCATGAATGATAGCCGCCTGCTTCTTGCTTCTGTTTCAGAAATTCGTTGACGTGATCTGAAACAAACAAATAAAATAAAAATAGAAAACGCCTTAATTCGCTTGCGCGCGCGCGCGCGCGCGCGCGTGTGTGTGTGTGTGTGTGTGTGTGTTTGTATGAGTTAGATTTGTAAGGTAGCTTTAACAATTTTAGCCATATTGTTATGATGTCTGCAGTGGTGGCAGTTTATAGTGATGTCTTGCACTGGGGCATCATGTGGCAGAAATGTAGCATCGTGTCATGTAGTCACATTATCCTTTCACCAGACCGACCAGTCCGAACGCTAATGTCTTTATACTGAGCACCAAGCGAGGCAGCTGTTAGTACCATTTTTATAAGTCTTTGATATTACTCGGCCGGGATTCGAACCTGCGACCTCCCATATCCGAGGTGGACGCTCTAACCATTTAGGCCAACGGAGCATTCCTAAACTCGTGTCTTCTTTCTGTTGGCATTGTTCTTTGGGAAGAAAGTGCAAAGTTTCGTACTCTTTTAAACAAGCGTTATCTGTGATCGAGAGCATGAAACATTTCGACACTCACCCACTTTCCTGTGAAATAGCGTTCTTGGTCCTCGTGACGACATGGCTGCTGTTCATTGTACACTTCAGCACACATACGACTTAAAGGAAATATCAGTTCTAAGCAGCAAAGATGAGGTAAGACAGGATAGTACAAGTTCATCGGTGGAAGAACTTTACATTTGATCAAACCTTTGTAATATTTAATGTGTTCCACTTCAATGTGTTATGTCAAAATTTCAGGGTGAACTCTTGGGAATCGAATATTCACACACACACACACACACACACACACACACACACACACACACACACACACACACACACACACCTTGATGTATCTGATTTTTCTCTTTGAGATTCACCAACTTCGTACAGCAAGCGTGTAGCATTTGTTCGTCATCTAGTGTAAATGTCGCTTGAATTCAAAGATTCGATGTCAGCCACTCTTTTTTCTGCGACGATACGTCGAAATTCTGGACCTCTTTTTAATGGTCGACCTTAGTCTTTTCCCCACATTTCTATCAGTTGGTATTCTCGATTTTCTAAATTTTCTCGTCGTTGGTATGTTTTGTTGTAAACATTTGCCATGGTGAAATCTAACAAAGGATTTTTTTTTTTTAGGTCCAATTGACGATAACAAGTAGGGGAACCATGAAACAAGCATACTTGAAATTCGTGCACGATCTGTGTGGTTTTTTTTTTTAAAAATAAAAATCCCAACGATACACGGAATAAGATTAAATGTCCTTTTCGCCACGGTTTCTAACATGCTGTATCCACTTATTTTTAATTTCACACACAAGTACTAAAACCAATGCAAAGCTTTGGCTGAATATCGACGACACATAGACCAATACGAATCAGGTGGTGTGATGGGTAGTTTTGTTGTCGGGCAGAAATTTCTTTCTGCACACGAAATCATACATTTTGGCAATGGTGGGAGCTTGTTTCAAGGGTTTGATACCCTCGCGATCCATAAATAATTGTCGCAATTTCCTAAAACAACTCGTAAAATGTCCACATCGGATCGATAATTGGCTACATTTCTTATTGAACAATAATAAGGTACGATGAGTAGGTTTGGTGCTAAGCTTATGGAAGCTTCTCGTTGTTCTGTTCGCACTCTTTGAGGTCATAATACTGAACTTCAAACAAATGCGGGAGTACGGCAAGTTGATTGGATTCATTATTGATAAAGTGTGGGAAATAGGTTTTCATCATTATTGTCATTCCTTATGTTTCAAGCATTTTGCTCAAAGGCATAGCCAACTACCTCATGGACTCATTAAATTATATATTCATACTTTCATATAAACGATTTTGGTGTCGTTAATGGTGACTTTTAGAAATTCTGTCCCTTGTTCTAAATAATATCTGAAAATAAATCATCTGTCATATCCTGAAACATTGCGAGCGATGACTATAGCGTAACGATGTATCTCGTCTTCGTTCTTAGCGTCGTCGCTGGAGTATAATTTCGACTCAGCAAAATCATAAAGAGTACTCCTAGAATCATGCTACAGTTTTAATATTGATAATAAAATAAGTATCCTTGAAAGCAGAAATTGCATATACACTGACCTACACAAAAATTATGAATGTTTTTTTCAGTCTTTTGAGAACATTCAGACTCTATTTCTTGTTCTGGTCGTCATTGAGTAGTTCCTCAGTTTCATTCGTTGTCATGTCTTTGAATATATAATTGACGACATGGGCACAAAAACGACACAATTCCTTTCCTGCCCAAGCCTGAACCTTTTATGTTACTGATACGAACATCAATAATTCGCAAGCACGTAGTTGTTCTTGGAATTATATTGTGCTATGTGTCTCGTAACCTACTGAAGTGACAAACGTTCTCTTGCAAGTAAAGCTTTGAATCCTTTCTCGGCCTTCAGAACTGCAAGATATGTAGGTCGATCTCCACGAACGACTTGAGGGTAAACTTTAAACATATGTCTCCGACACGTCTTGAATATTTTGAATTCAGTAATTCCTCACATGGTCTCTTTCGAAATTCCTGCTTGTTCCAAAACATTTTCTGCTTCTGTCAAGCCCTTGGTTCCGTCAGATTATCTTGATGCTTTTCCAGATTTGTTTCCTTTCAACTGTATCGTTTTTCTATCTGTTAGTGTAATCCAGCAAGATGGGTTTTTTTTAAAATTTTTGTCTTAGTTATCTTTCACGAAATAAAACTGGCGGATTTATGTTGAACAATCAAATAGCCGAACTGGATTAGGCGACATTTTGGCCACCGCTTCCATTTCTTTGATGGGAAGAGGTACTCATTGTGCGTGCATATAGTTATCAACTGTTATGGATTGGCAGAGGAAGATTTTGTCTATATCAGCATGGTTTATTTTGTTTTTCAGCTTGTGTAGTTTAGGGTTAAATCGTCAAGACAGCAGCAGCTACTTGTACCTGACAGCGTCTGTCTTTACATTGTTTTTGTTTATGCATATCATCATTTAGGTGGAAATTTCCGAACAGCCTTTATGCGTTGTTTTGGATGCAGATGTTTGAGTATTACGTAACTGATAATAAATGGTAAATCATTGTTAATCAAAATTAATTGATAATACAGCTTTTATCTGTTGAAACGAAGAAGAGCAGAAAAGTTCGATGAGGTCCTTGAATCCATTTTAATCTGTCTCTGAGACGAGTTATTAACTTACAGTTTGTAGCAACCGGGAAATACTTGTCCCAGTTCCTACTGAAGTTGATCTAATGGGTTGGACGATACATACTAAGGTCATATTGTAACGTCCATAATAATAACAGCGATCGAAAAATTTTACAGTGTCTGCTTCAGTGTTCTCTGCATCTGCAATACATGGATTCTTCTCTTTGGATCGATTTTCAAATGATGAAGATTTGGAAGAGACATGATCACAGAAATCATGATAGTATTGTCTTCTTGCACACTATTTGTGACGCATAAAAAAAATTTATAATACAAATTAATGATGATATGTACCATAATTAAGTATTAGGGTAGTTGGGCAGTAGTGATCCTTATTTTATAATAAATATAGGACTCTCATATGAGAATCCTCCAGGGGATGCTGCGCTTCTAAGACAATCCTCTGATGTAGATCTCTGTTAATTGTATATAACTAATGCATTATTGGTTTCGTTTTCCTTTGTGTGCATCCTTATCTCTGAAAAGAGGAAATAAAGATTGATGATGATGAGCTTCTTCGTCCCATAAATCAAATAAGTTGACAGGGAATACTGACTGTAATGATTATATGGACGCAAAAGAGTGAAAGGCATGTCAAAAAGTTTGTTTTAGTTGAATTGTTGCTCCAATACCTTATTTAAATGATATGTATTGAATTCAATGTAAGACATAATAAGAATGACTGACCATCTCTTGGGTCAATTTACAGAGAAGTCAGTTCAGTAGCCGGCAAATAAAAAATGGTACACAAAAATATAAGCTTGGATATCTATTATGGGTAGGATGGAATTTTCATTTTTTCTCTCTTGTTCAGTATATTTACTTTAGTTCTTTCTTCCTTTCATTCATGTGAATATTAACTAAGTGCAGGGTAACAACTGTTCAATTGTACAGAGTCAAACTTGTATGAGACATGCTTTAATTAATGTATATTAAACTTCCATTGTCGATAATACGTACTTTTTCCTTTTACACTTATTAAAGTAGCCAACAATTACTTTTCTTAATATAAACAGTATTATTCTTGAAAATTATTTCACTTTTTAGACTCCTTGTATAACAAAAAATACCTTCGTCATCTAGACAAAGAAAATATGCAGTCAGATTAGGGTCGAATGAACAATTCTAGGATAAAATCAGGTAAACAGCTAAGTAATAAACAGGAATTGTTGCAAATACTAAAGCCGTAATTATTTGTCGATCGATTGGATGTCACCTTTGTGTAATGTGCATAACGCCTACCCGTACAGTGTTATGATACGCCATTATTACCTTAAACGAATTAATTACCATTCCTCAAGCCATTAATTACAAATGAAGGTAATGCAGAACAATAATCTTATATATAAAACTCAGCCGTATTCAACGGTTACATTAGTTGTTATTATAGGCTGAGGAAACAGTAGTACCGCCATGGCAGTAAACATGTTGATGTTGTCGCTCTATGCGAAGACGGTGGAATCAGTGGCAGGTCTTGTAAATCTGGTGCTGTTGTCCCTCTAAGCGAAGACGGTGGTAAGGACATTGATATCCTTTGTGTTGGCTGGAGAATATCCGTACGTCGTAAAGAGTCTTTTGCAGTTCGGTTCTTAACTCATACTTGTGCAGAATGGCCCCCTGCTTCATAACTCTATGCTCTCTGTCGCAAATTCCCCCAGCTTTGTTGGGGTGGGTTGTATGGTTTTGGTTATCGTTATCTAGAGGGTGATCGCCGACAGTGTAATTTGCCCGGAACGAGTAAATATCAATATAAAGTGCGAAACTTATATATAGAATAGATAATGATCTGAGCAGATATATAGAACAGAATGACACGAGCCCCCGTACACGTAAAAAACAATAAAATTTAATCAGAATTCATAAGCAATGAAATTCATAAACAATTGTGATAATGCATTACATTTGAAAGATACACTTCTTTTTGAATTAAATTATTCAACGAATCTCAAACAGAAATATGCTTATACAAATAGCCGACCTGTTAAGCGATAGAATTAATTCATCATCAAACCGAGTGAATGATCGAAAACACTGCCTTGTACAGATTCATAACCTGATGGTTCTGGTTCAGTCCAAATTCACTGCGACTGTTCTTTTGACTTCCTTGTGCCTGTAAGTCTGGGTCCTTTCCACTTTCCTCCTTTCCAAATTCTCAGGTGTCCCGCCTCTTTCGGCCTCCAACCTTGTGTGGTCACTTTGGTTTTGTAAGTACGTGGTACGTCACGTAGAAATTTCACGTAGATACGTCAGTGGCACGTCACGTAAAGCTATCTCACCTTGCAAAAGTAAACAAAGTGGCAACCTGAGTATTCTGTTAGGTACCCTACTGGGAAGAGATCATTACTTTCTCCTGTCGTTAATGTCAGGTAAGTTCTATCGGAATTCAAACAGATACCAACGACCATCTGGTCTAACTAAACACGGCAAACCATAAACAAACCTAGTTTCCTAAGATTAATGTACTCCCTAACTGCTATTTACAGTAACATCACCCCGAGACATCAGTTCCGGTCCCGACGTAATTACACAAATGAATGAATGAAATTCCAGAGCGAATACACACATTCAAGTCTCTAGCATATATGAAACCTCACTACATGGTTCAACAACGTTAATTTCAGTCAATATGCACTCAAGTCTTTATCACATGTGACATTATCTAAATCGGAGAATTTACACGGATTCTCGAAACTCATATCACTAAAGTAAGGTATGAAATTCTAGATACATATTTACCTATAACAAATGAGACTATACGTTCAAACGATTCATCAACTTATATAAAGAATATCAGTGTACGGATTCATATAGATGAACTCGCACAGTTGTATTCATATCAAGAAAGTTGATCTATCAATCTGACCAAATAAATCATGCAAATATAAGCAAATACATCAAACAAATCATGATATGGATATCAAGAAATTACGTGAGATTGATGCAAATACCTTGTGTCTTCAAGCTTTTACCGCTAGAATTGAGTTCGTAGATTTTTCCAGACATCCAATCCCTTGGATCCCAATTACGAGTGAATTTCTTCTAAATTCGACCCGGAGTCCTCCCTTTCTTTTTCTCTTGCAGAAAATGGTGTCGACTGATTAAAAGTGTTTCGAAAGGCACATTTAAACCGTGAGATTTTCATGTGGAATCATGCCCCTTTATACAGCATAACCAATCCGAATTAAATATATCTCCCGCCCGAATTATGCGCCCCCCCCCCAAAAAAAAACTTAGTCCGTCTGCCAAACTGGATTACCAAATACCTATCGCTGGGAAGTTTCAGAATTGACAGTTTCGATACAGATCGGAGGTTAACCCCTATCCCTTTTCAGTTAAATAAACGAAGTTTTAATTAAGAACCACTGCTCGCATGACAGTGACATTACCTATCAGTGCGTTACGGCGATTTAAACACGCGTCAGTCCCCATAAATCTAATTAATCGTTCACCTGTCCAACTTAATGTGTTCTTCATAGATCGACAGAAATTTGCACCCTTATACTCTCCACCAGTATACCTTGTTTTAATTTTGTGGGAAAGCTCGCATATCAAATGATGAAAGTATGGAGGTATATTTTATAATCTTTTCTGTCACACTGATTATGAGAGATGAAAATCTGTTATGAAAATTGAAAGTCTTGAAAATTGCACTGAACGAGTAGGATTGAAGTCTAGTGGCATTCTATATTAAATAAATTTTAAAAAAAACTTTAAATTCCATTTGTAAAATAATAGAAGAAAACAAGCATACATATTTTTCCTCTTTTTCAAAAATCAGTAAGGGTCATTAACCTCCTATTTTCTAAGACATTTTTGAAATTTATCGGTAACTAATGATATAACCAGCTAACCTAAAGGAGCCAGGATATTATTGGGATGTAAGAGAAGACGTATATTTCTGAATAATACTAGAATACTTGTGCATGAATTCAAATTGATGCAAAATTTTTTGGGCTGTTGGAAGTCACCTGAATACATAATTATGACTGTTAAAATAAACGTGAAAAATAACTTGTATAATAACAAAAATTAGTAGTGACAACACTAATATTGATAAAGACGAATGAAAACTACTTTGTTATTTTATTATTATGATTACAGTATAGAACATTAGCAAAAGCTAAGCAGTCTGTAAAGTAAGCCTTTACAATTTCATGTCATAATATGATAAAAGAAAGTACATTTATTGCGAAATTCAAAGGAGAACGTTGAAATTATGATCACAGTGCTTCTAAAAATTTATATCACTTCTGTCGATTACAGAAAATGGAAAATGACAAGAAAAAGAACTAAAAATTTAGAAATAAAGCAGTTAAAAATACCTGCAACGGAAACGAGACAGTAAGTGCTGAGGACCACATTTGCGGTTTGAATGTGCCGTCATGCGGGGTTGCTTAAAATGGATCCTATCAAGTTGGGAACGCGTCTATCCTTGTCTCATAATGGACACATTGAAGAGGTGATTTGCGTCACCTTTCACCTAAGAAATGTGAGGATAGTCCATAGCACACTCAATGCATATTAAGTTCCACTGGTAGATGAAAATACCTGAGCTAGTCTTGAGTTCGATGTTTATTGTCCATAGTATTACATAAAGTTCATACTTCGTTAATGTAGGACATCGTGAGGCGGTTCATGGGGCAGGATATATTTTCCAAATTAAAATTTTTTATTCGACTAAGTTAAGAAATTACAGTTGGGTGTTGCAGATACAAAAGTGATTTGAGTATGGCAGGATGGACGTAGACAGGAGATCATCTCTTACGCGAGCTAAGGCTTAACGGACGCAGGTATGCCATTAGAGTGTGTGCGTTGACTTCACCTATTAAGACTACAAGCCATACGCGTGGCTGAGTCCCCGACGTGAACAGTGTCTAGCCTATGTTAAGGTTGCTAAAAAAGATAGCGATTTAGAACAGGTTTTACATGGAACTAAACGGTGTGATGCTGAGAACCGGTTGTTGTTTCAAAATGGTTTTCTGGCCATGCATAAAGAGAAAGGTATCGATATTCCCAGACTAGCAATATATTTCTCAGCAACTGAGACTTCAGTATAAAAGATACGCACATGTGTCTTGCGGAACTAAAAAGTATCAATAAAAACAATTAATTACAGTACAATATCTATGGCGTTGTGGTAGTCGATGTTTACTACCAACATGTGGTGGAATATAATTAAATTTACTGCTCCTAGTGGCAAAATGACGATGATCTCTAATTATTTTAAAACGCTTGGCTCCTATAAGAAAGACTGCTCGCATAAACATTTTATAAGTATGGTTTAGTCTTAATTGTTTTTCTCTATGTTCCACTTCCCACTCTCCACTTTTATGCTTGATCTGGGTTCAAGGTTATCTATATATCTTACAGTTTTATTCCTAGTTATCTGTACTTTGTTGTTTTGAGAGTTTTACAATTTCGGCACACCACAAGTAGTTAAAATTACAGAGTATGATGTTTCTAGTTTTCAGTGATAAATATTGACTATGTCAATAGAAAAACTTTAACCTAACATTTGTTATATTTATACTATTGATTATGCATTCATCCGAAAGAAAGTTATCTATATGGAGACCTAAATACTGAATGCACGTTTCAGAATTGATTATGTGGCTATTACAGGTTATCTTAAATTCTTTGATTTTGTACACTTTCTCGTTTCTAGCTAAATTGTAAATATATCTCTTTCGTCCTAACAGCAGCAACTAGAAATCACTAGCAGTCATTTTCAATATATTTATTTATCATATTTTTCCATCCAATTTAATCTTTAGATGCAATCAGATTTTCATTACTTAAATTGGATAATCTGTAGTTTATTCATGGGAACTGCATCTATAGCGTATTAAGGGCAATGCAAAACATCACCATTCGCAGACAGTCGACTCTACGGTACTGGTATCAGGCAGTAATGGTAAGGTCGTTGTTGGCCTCTTGTGGGCGTCATATTTATGATGTGGTCAGCGTTCGACATTTCTATCGTCGTTTGTATTTAGTCGTGGCCAGATGTAATTCATCGAATGTGTGCATTTGTTGACAATATAAGGCAGCGATGGATATTTTACTGTACTACGGACTATACTGCTGAATATTGACCGGAGGGGCACCAACGTTAAACTAATGGAATGGGACTGCATATTTTAGCTTCTTCGGGTCATCAACCCTTACGTTGCAGACTGTGCTCCTTCCCCACTGTACAATACATGTTTGTGTTGAGCTATTTTCTTTTCAATGTGCTTTATTTGATATTCGCTATTACTATGCAGCTGAATCGCTTTCTTTCCGTGTCCTCAACTTTCCGACACTCGTCCTTAGGACGATTTAATGAAAACTACTTTCTAGTCTCCTGTGTCAAAACTTAATTGATTAATTATACAAGGGGGACGTTTCTAAAACCCTGGATTCCGTCTTGGAACACACACCCCATCATTTAGCTTAGTCAATCAGGATTACTGCTTTACCCGCCAAAAATCTGCATCACTCACAACAAAGTCAGAAAATTCTCGACAACCCGCCTTTATTATTTAACAGTTTTGTAAAATATCATTTTCTACCAGTCCGCCTATATTAGGAATTATTCTGGAAAATATTTTACGGCACCTGTTTCAAATTGACTACATTTTTCTAAAATTCGCCTGGTTCATATCACTCTTTATTATTTTACCTCTATGATCGAACGTTAACATTGCACTCCGGTCTGTTCCTAACTGTTAAACAAGCGGGTTCTAATTAAAATGCAATTCACGCCCCAAGTAGAGCAGATTATATCACTTGCAGTCAACAATTCTAGCCAATACATCAATTTGAATGGCACATGTCATGCTGACCTCGAAAGAATGTACTGTAAAATTGCCTACAGAACTATTGTACAACATTTTGCTCCATAT
>JAECUM010088093.1:0-12978 GCA_016617855.1 Megalonaias nervosa | reverse complement strand
TTATTTATTGCATTATATTGTTGTGTTCTAAGATGATTTGCTTAATGACTCCAGTTTCAAGTGAGTGTTTTCGGACCCCATTTCGGATGCGAGAGGTTATCACGTGATTAGTGACTTCCAGGTTCACAATTCCCAGGACTACTGTTAAAATTGTCAAGAGCTATTATTTTATAAAATACAAATAATATCTTTAAAGTTAAATGTGTGTGTGTCTAATTTTAGAAGGCCAGGAGTTTGTTATATTTGACGGCATTTTGCAGATACGACAATAAGAAACATGGGAACATGGACCCCAGTTTTAGAGATATCTGTCAAAGACCCCACTTTAACGTTAAAACATATGTGTGTTTGCGTATGTGTGTGCGTGTGTGTGTGTGTGTGTGTGTGTGTGTGTGTGAGAGAGAGAGAGAGAGAGAGAGAGAGAGAGAGAGAGAGAGAGAGAGATTATACCAATCAGGAACCATCATTCCGCTTAAGGATAATGCCAAATATTTAAAATGTCACTCAATCAATCAACTCTAAATGTAATTTGTATGCTGACCGTGTACATTGAAACTCAATCGAAATCAGTCGACATCTCAATAATATCCGGATGTGTACAAAATCTGATTAAAATTCAATTAGGGAGTCACTATGAAGAACAAAAGAGGGATGTATGCCAATCAGGGGCCGTAGCTCTTTTAGATGGCGTACAATGAAAGCAGTTGCACTCAGCTGGGGTCTAATCAATATCAACCTGTCTGTCATATTTGCTTGAAATCCACTTACAACTAACTGCATTATAATGCAGAAAAGAAAGTAAATGGCATGATAACCAGGGTCCATAACTCAGGTAAGTACCGGCGTATAATACTGATAATCAAACTCGTCAGTATCAAGATGTGGGGCTATTGCTCTGCCAAATAATGATGGAGAACGCAGACATTCAAACTTCTGTAGGCCTTATAAATATAAAGTTCTTTCATTTTAACATTTTTTGAGAAATGTTATTGAATTGTTATTAATTCACTTTGGTCTACAAATTTAGTGTTTTATAACCAGTATATTTTTATCTAAACCTTTGTGTTCATAACCAACCCGATTTTAGCCGGCTGTTACCTAGGAACTCCAATCTAAGTCAGAATAATTTTTATCTATCGAGTACATTTAAAGAAATTATGGCTCAGTTTAATTTAATTTAATTAAAATAGTTTAAAATTTGACTATCGTCCATATAAGTTACTTTTATTTTTATCAATTTTAGAATGATCATAACAATCAATTTATATGGACATAATTTTTCACAAAAGAAAAATAACAGCTCATTAGACACACATGCGGTCCTCAGTCAGATTATGGGATATAACAATTCTAGAATTATATTTAGGGTACCATCCTTTTGGAAAATGCTTGCTTATTATTTCACAAGGATACCTACATTGTCATTTGTATTGTACATTAATTTCCTTAAAGTGGGATAATGAATTGTTTAAGAATTACATGTGGGGTTTTATTGAGGGGGGTTATTTGTTTGTTGGTTTTTTTGGGGGGGTTGGGGGCTATTGGGAAGGGGGGGGGGCGTTTTTGTGTGTTTCGTTTGTTCTAATGGTAATTGAACACCGGACTGTTTACAGTCCAGACTATGCCTTATTTACTAAATGTGTTTACTTATTTCTAAACAAGACAACTGTGAAATCAGGTGGTTATTTTGAATAAATTTGCGTCTTAATTAACGAAAGTAAACATTTTAAAATATATGAATGTAAAGAAATTAAGTAAAATTAACATTATTTTTATACGATTTGGGTTGCTTCTTGTAAATTTCATTACCACTCCCATATTTTTTTCTTACCATGGAATTATTAAAAGGCAGCGTCATAATCGCGATATCAAACCGATATGCAGTAGGGTTTGCTGAGGGACTTGTACGCTTACTTGTCAGCATCGGAAACTGAATCTGATACCCGGTATGGGAAAATTAATAAACATTGAATATATCTGACAACATGGATATAGAGTCCACTCTCTTTCTCCCTCTATCTTTACATAAATCTATCAAACCACGAAACTGTGTTTGTCTAAGGCATGTAATTTAAATGATTTAATAGGACTTCTAAATCTCTCACCAATTTACATTAATTTGTTTTTCAGTTACTACATCAACTGCTACTACATCAACAGCAACTACAGTAACATCAACATCATCTACATCTTCAAAACCAACAATCAGTTTTAAAACTACAACTGATTCGAGACCCAGTCATAATTCGGATACTCCTGTCATCGAAGAAACTTCAAAGGGTATGTCTCACAAACAAAATTAGACATTGTATATGTTATGTCATTTTGTAGGTCTCATGATGCCTGCAAAACGAAATAAAACTTCCATGGGTTGCACACTTTATCCTGTAGTTTGTTTTTTAAAAAAAGGTGTAGCTATCATGACTATACATAATCAGTAACTTCAAGACAGTTTCAAAACCATTCACATCATTAGCAGAGTAAAGACATTGTTTAATAAATAAAAGTTTGTGTAAATATTAGCATATAAATATATTTACTACAATGCGTTTTGGGCCATAGTTCGGAAACGTACCTGCCATGTTTCTGTTGCTATTATTGGTGGAATATGTCAGAATTGACCTATCTTCACGTGTCATAGCATTGCTGCTTGCCTACCATCCTAGTGACTCGTTGATCAAATGACTTGCGGGCCAACTGCCAAATATTCTGTACTACTTATGTTAACGCATCCTCGCTAAGTGAACTATAGCACCCAAAGTTGATGTTTTGCTTATTTAACATTTTATCATACTGCTTTATGTTATTGTTTTCTGTTTTGATCTACGTTTAGCAAAATTTTCATAATCTTTTATTTCTCAACATAGTGGCAAGTATTCGTTTCATTTGGATTTGTATACATCTATATTCCTTGTGAAGGTCATTATTTAGACGACCCGAGAGACTCAAACGGTAAAATCAATGGTAAAGTACATACACACTTTTGGACTAAATGAACCTAAAGGTGTGATCCAGTACAAACCGGATTGAATGTCGCGCGCTGTGATGTCACAATGAAATTTACACACACTGATAAACAATTTAGTACTACTCTCGACTGTAATGATTTCACTCGACGCGCTCTTATTTTGATCCAAGTTTAGTACATCGCCATCATTGTAAAAGTACATAGCGATAGTTAATTTTCGTCTGGAAGTTTCTTGGTGACAGTTAAGATGCAGAGCATTCAATAACCAGCACTGAATAGACTTTGGTTAAAGAAAATTAGTGTTAAATTTAAAAAAAAAAAACAATTTATATTTAATTTAAAATGAGTAAATGCGCATACATGTCCCATGTGACTTGTACTATAACTGGCCTCACGTCATAACCTAACATCCAATGCCTTATAAGCTTGCACTTATCTCTTTTCATAGACAACTAACTTAGTACATGCAAAATTAATGTCCAACAGAACCAGGTACCACTGCTATGTGATCCATAGCATCGTTTGCTCTCACATATTGACAATAAAGCCCCTGCAGTGCGAACCATTAATCATTATCTTGACTAATGACGATTCATGCATATATACGGTATACATCTGATAGCCGTATAGTACACATTGCTGCTCCAACGTTGATATAGCCGATTCATTGGTTAAAATATTTTACATCTTAGCTAACAAACACATCAAAAATTTACTTCTTAGTTTAGATACGCTATTGCTAACCAAAAGCATCAATCATCCCACAAAACGAATACCAATCAATTCTTGGCATATATGATTAATATATCTTTTAAGACAAATAAATTCATATAATTATCTTAGACCCATGTAAAAGAGAAATAATGTATGGTATTAAGTACCTTACTTTGAGAATAGTTCTCTTTCCACGTAAACACAGCCGTCTCTTTTAGACCCTTGGCTACGTTCTCACAAAGACATTCAACTACACGTCCCTTGGAAAACTTTTATGAAGGCTTAACTCCTAACCCCAGAGCCATGAACTTCTAACTCGCGTAACATCTTAGACTGACTTGTATTGCGGTGTAAGACATTCATAAAACATGAGACTTTGCCTGGGAAACACCCCCCAGGCAGTCAAAGTATTCAATCGGAATTCAGGTTTATCTAACCACCATTATTAACACACGCCACGGTCAGGTTCGGAATATTTTACATTTTCTCTCGATGCATTGATATACATATCTCTGCAAAGGTTTATCTTATGACAAATATTTCAGCAAGTACGAACGCTGTCTCTGCTGCTTTGCAGCCCTTGGATTTTAAATAAAAACAAACCCTATTCACCCTTTCGTCTAGTTTCGCCTGATATCGTTTTCAAAAAGAACCTCTTTAATAATAAAATAATTTCCCCACTAGATGTATTCCAACACTAGCTTCCTTAAACTTGCCACGGATTTAGATCGGTGCAAAATCACATACATGGACTTAAAATGGCTATATTTTACAATGACATCTGCAAATTTTACACTGTTACACACACATCAGCAATATGTTAACATGGCTTAAAATATACACAAGATACAATTTTGCTTCCTTCAGAATTTACGGAAGGAAAAGTATGAACAATCAGTTTAAAGAAGATATTATGAAGCAAGACTGACCCAGTTTTGCAGATAGATTCATTAGTTTTCCTATCATTGTACACTACACAAGTAGACTAGTAACGCAAATGCAAGAAATAATATGAAAATACCCAAACATTTATTAAAACAATTCGCTAGAGTGGAACTCTGAACTCTCAAATTTTAGAAGTAAATGGCCACAAGATTGATTTATCCATTATTGGAACCTTAGAATTGCATGTAAGTTCATGTGAATGTCTTCCTCTTTCAGCCTCCTCAAGTGACGGAATAAACGTAGTAGCTGGTTTGTATTACCGTTTTCGTTTCCCTTGAATTTGAAACCAGTACCGATTTCTCTTCTATCTGATCAAAAAATACATGACTGGCACATTACTCGGAGTAAAAGTCCAAAACAACCGTTAGAGGATTCTTGCATTTTAACATTTTCTTAAGTTTAGGAAAACGTAACTATAAAAGATCCATGACTCAAAAAGAGAACTTATTTAGCTCCATGTCTACATCAAGATAATTTATTATAGATGTTTGTATTGATCAACAAAATGATAAAATAAAATCTTAGACGTTTAATGACTCATCCACTCGCTAAAACCGTCATAAATGTCCCTCTCTTTCTCTGCCCCCACCCCCCTCTCTGCTTCTTATCGGAAATATATTAATGTGTAAATAATGTGCCCTTTTGATTCATAAAGGAAAGATAACTTGTAATGAAACTCACTTTGATGAAGACTTTAACAATTATGGGTAAATCTAAGCTAATCATCTTGTGTAGGAATAGTCTTTCTTCTATTCAAGATTGTTCAATTTTCCTGATAGTGTCAATTAAATGAACAGGCACTGCTTGTAACAGGATGAAACCTGATGTGATAGAATCTAGTGAATAACAGTAATCTAGCAAATTAACGATGGATGAATCTTGTCATGCTTACAAAGTTCAACAACGGATATTCACAAGGGCGATAATATATCAACCGCTCTGTGAGGGAAACTATCGGTCTCACAATATCGACATCAGTGGGAGTTTGAAGCTCTTGACATTTCCAATTCTTAAGACATATCGAACTTGTTATACACAGTGCTTCAGTTGTTTAAGTTGCAACGGGAATTCAATCATTCGTTTGATCTTACAACCTACACGGGGATTTCCACCGAAGAATCTGGTCATTCCGCTTTACCACGATGTAGTGTATGACCGTAACTTTTTGAAAGTGGTACCACTAGCTGTTGGTACCCTCTCTTTAAAAAAAAAAAATAAGTTCCGGTTGACTAAGATTGTCTATCCTTTCGACTGTAAGGGTGCAAATATCTGTCGATCTATAAAGAGTACATTAATTTGGGCAGGTGAACGATTAATTAGATTTATGGGGACAGGTGCTTGTTAAATCACCATACTGCAAGGATTTCTAATGTCTGTGTCGTGAGAGGAAATGATTCTTAATTAAGCCTTTGTTTATTTAACAGTCTTTGCATCGAACATGTCAGAGTTGAAATTGCCCAGAATCACTTATTTGGAAATCTAGAGGTCAGGCTGACCGCAATTTGGGCGCCTTGTTATAAAAGGCGGGAAATATATTTAATTCGGATTGGTTACGCTAAATAAGGGGAGTGGTTCCCACACGAAATGTCTTGGTTTTAATATGCCCCATCGCAAAAAGTTAGTCAGTTTACGTTTTTCTGTAAGAGAAAAACAAATATAGGAGACTCCGAGTTTGAATTTAGAAGAAATTCTCTCGTAAAACAATTATCCAAGCGACGGGATGTCTGGAAAGTCGACGGACACAGTTCTGGCGGTAGAAGCGAACAAAGCTTGAAATCACAAGGTATTTGGGTCAATCTCATGTAATCCGTTTATACCAATATAACGATGTGCTTGGATTTATTTGCTTATATTTGCATGAATGTATTTGTTTAAATTCGTAGATCAATTTTCTTGATATGACTACAACTGTGCTGGGTTCATCTATCTGAATCCGTACAGATCTTCTTTATGTAAGTTTGACGAATTGTTTGAATTTGTCGTCTTGATTGTTATAGAAATAAGGTATTCTAAAAATTTCATGCCTTACCTTAGTTGATATGAGTTACGAGAATCCGCGTGAATTCACCGACCTTAGATGATTTCACGTATGGTAAAGACTTGAGTGCGTATTGACTGAACTTAACGTTGTTAAACCATGAATTGAGATTTCATGTATGCTAAAGACTTGAATGTGTGTATTCGATGGAAATAACGTAGTTAAGCCATGTAATGAATTTCATTCATTCATTTGTGTAATTCAGACGAGAACGGAACTGTTTATGTCTCGTTTGATGTTAATGTGAGTTAGTGTTGAAATAGCCGTTAGGAAGTACATTAATCTTATGAAACTAGATTTGTTTATGGTCTGCCCTGTTTGGCTTGACCAGATAGCCTTTGGCATCTGTTTGAATTCCGATAGGACGATATCTGACATAATGAGAGCGGAGTAATGATCTATGCCCAGTAGGATATCTGACAGGAGATTTAGGTCGCTTCTCTGTTTATTTTGAAAGGGGAAATAGCTCCACTGACGTATCCACGTACCTACTTATCCAAGGTTCTACGTATCTACGTATTTACGTATCCACCTACCCACACAAAGTTCGAGGACCGATAGAGGCGAGAGAATAGAGAGTTTGGAGAAGAGAAAAGAAAAGCCAAAAGAACCAAGAAGGACAGCCACAATGAAGTTAGATTGAACCGGAAATAAGCAGGTTATGAAGTTGTACAAGGCAATGACTTCGATTGTTCACTCGATTCTATGATGAAACAGTTCTATCATTTAAACAGATCGGCTATTTATATAAGTATATTTGTGTTTGAAATTCGGTGAATGATTTATTTAAAAAAGAAGTGTATGTTCCTAATGTAATATATTATCACAGTTGTATTGTAATTGATTAAATTGTCGTCTTTCATGTATCGGGGCTCGTGTCATTCTGTTTATATATCTGCTCAGATCTCTTTTTATTCCAGCTTTAAGTTTCACACTTTGTAGTAATATTTACTTGATCCGAGCAACAACACCGAGGGCGATCACCCTCTAGATAATGATAACCCAAGATAACGGACACCTTGTAAGAAGGTGCAATCCGTCAATCAACCAAACCCCACCCACCCCCACAACGACTAGCATCTTTTAATAACTGAAAACTTCCACATTTATTAGCACCCAGCATTTCGGGTTATCGGGGTCTCTGGTCTTTAGACTAATTACCTGACGTTTGTATTTGGAGACCACATACTTAGTGCCCCCAACCCTTGATCGAAAAAGTCTGCTTGCATAACTATGTCAAATATTCGTGAAGGGCTCTTCCCTTACAAACATATCTTAACAAATTGTCTCAAAGTAAAGAAACGTTCGTCAGTCCGTCGAACCATTATATCCACCTTACGTGAGTCAATGGATCGTGGTAAATAATTCTTTGTTCTACTGGAAAACATTGCAAATAATTCCGCTCTGTTAGGTAGCTATCTTTAAATTTCGCTCGAAACACTTTCCAAGTTAGCTTATATACCTTTAAGAGTGTCACTCTTGGCGCGTCATAATTTAACGCGTCGTTGGCGGATATACTCTAATATACACTCAGCGCTTTACTCGTTATTACCGCACTGAAACTGAGCAACCAATCTTCCATCACGACTTCTGGATAGTAGGATATCGTTAAAATCTATTCAAATGGCTATATTATCTTATCGTCATTAAACGGGGTAATTTGAGGCATCTTAATTTGCTCGATTTGGAATATTATTGTCCATTTCTCAATATCTATAGCAATTCAGTTTCCTTTTTGTGCTTCACTTCCAAATTAATGTCTTTCTCTTTATATGTCCTCCGAAACCCGCTTTATTATTCGTTCCTTCTCTGTTAATTGTAACACCACCCCTAGGGGTGATGGTGACATTCACCCATCCAAACAATGCGGGATCGGCAGAAAGGCAAAATACTTCTTGTGCAAGAACCATGGTTATTATCAAATGCGGTGGAAGGTATGGAATGATTCCAACAAAGCGGCACGGTCAGCGCGAAAGAAACACATTGCATATTTGTAAATTGAAAATAACTAATAGCAATGTATGTATCAACAAATGTGCGAAACAGAAATGATATCAACGCCGGGGACACTATACGGTCATCGGGGAATCAAAACAAGAATCTTTCCATGCGAGTAAAGAATCAGTCGCTACATCGCACTGCCAGAATATCACGGTACACTTAACGATTTATTGCCACCATGTATGCGTCGTCGGTACACGATTTTCTTGCGCTTTATAAACTATGTTATCTGAGTGGATCTGGTAAAACCACCAAGACCCTATTTCTCACACGTGATAAAGTTGTTGACGGCGTCGTAATAGTGTTGACTCTGACGCACCGTCTCACGTTGCAAATGAGACAACGTGGTACTCACTTACAAACATCTCACAGTGTGATTCGGTGGAACGGATCTGATAAGTGGACGCAAGCTCGCATGGGTAAAAATTATATACCACAGTGAATTTTTTACACGACATTAATACAGTTCATAAACAAACTCATGATATTTGTTTTGAGTTGCTTTTACACAAAAAGGTGCATGTGATCACGTGTGGTGGTCACGGACAGCTTCCGCCATTCACTGTTTTGAGTTGCTTTTACACAAAAAGGTGCATGTGATCACGTGTGGTGGTCACGGACAGCTTCCGCCATTCACTGGAGATTCCCTGGTTACGCGATTACACAGATCACTAGAAGAAATTTACGATGACTACCTAGCCAAGGATGAGCTGCTAAGACAATTGAAAACATGTATAAGTCCGGGACTACATAGAGTTCAATACGAAGAGATGCGTAAATGTATCGCAGAAACTATCATGGAGTCGTTTCTGTCAAGAGAGGAGCCAGAACGACCTGTTTGTTATTTCGCGTCGTATCAAGCTTGATAATTTTCATCAAGATATATTTAGGCTTTATGGAGGAAAATTTCAAACAACGCCAGTTCCGTTGTTGTATCATCTGCACGATAGTCGTCAAAATATATCCTTAACGATCCCCGAGACATACCTCAGATATTCTTTTATGCTCAGTGATATTTTACGCCTCTCTGTTATGAAATTACGTTGCCAGCCTTAGCGCACTAATGTCGTTCTAACATGTCTTGAACGTTACCGCGGCTATTTACCTCGTGAGTATTTTACGGGGCGGCAGCTGTGTGTCTGCGGGCACTACCAGAAATTCTTCGCGAACAAAAAATGTTGCGGTCCTGTTGCATGATAATATGTCGCAGGTGTGACACGGTGAACTAGTTGTGTGTGAGACTTTATGCGTATTAAGCTCCAAATAAGATCAATAGCACTCCGAACCTCCGCGTTCGCGTTTTACGGAAACGTGCAAAAATGTCCCAACAGTGTTGTGTCCTAGTAGAGATTCATGTAACCCGACTACGTTATAACTTGACGTCTAAGGCAGTGGTTCTAATATTCATTCTTCAATTCCTACAGCGGTTTTCAACCCGGTCGTGCCTGTGTTTTCATTTAATGCGGCTATGAGATCGGAAGCCTCATTACCCTCTCGCGACACTTCTCATCGACCTGCATTAAAATTTCCTGGGCGTACTGATGCCCCAATAATTGTTTTCGCAAGTTTACGTGTACTGTTAAATCGTTAAAGAATGGCCTAATCGCGATAAACGCTGGCTTTTCCTTGTTGTTTGGGTTTTCCTTGATGTTGTATCACCAACATCGACACTGTTAAGAGAAATTATTTGCCGGGTTATACTAGTAAATATTTCGGTGATATTAGTGGTCCAAGCGCGTAGATACATTTAAATACGCCTGCGATACTTATTGAATCCCGTTATCTGTGATATTCGATCGGAGTTTTAATATAAAATCATTCTCGTGGAATATTTCATAGAGCTGGTAAATAAATCTGCCATTACGCTGGCGCTGCCATCCACGTGCATGCAACATCTACGTCTGTATGAGTCGTGCGATACATTTCCAATAATCACATGGACTTTATACATTATACGACGTTTATCATCCATGCGGATAACAAAATCACATAGGCATCTTGTCACACTTAAGTTTCTCGTTGTGTGGAGGTGCTAGCCTGTTAACTTGGGTGCGCTTGATGCTCTATCGAACAGCTAGCAGATTGAACATTACCACCGAGTGCAATGTTAGTCCTCATAGTGCCCTTGACAATGACTCAAGTAATTTCATTCACCCATCGCTGGTCATGCAATCGAGTTAAAATCATGTATAAAGATTTGCATCAATGACGAGTCTCTCTGACGTCTTTCATGCCATGTACACAAGATCATGATGACAGCAATTGCGATAAATGCTGTTTACGGGTTGGTATTTGTTCATGTTTCACTTTGTTGCATGCGCATTTCCTTTGACGGTAAATCGACCAGGGTCAACAAAATTGTGTCTCTGGTTTTCTTTCGTGTTCAGTATTGCACAAAGTATGATTTAATATCGGATATTCATTATGGAACCACCCAGCGAGAGGTATTTTTAGCATGCATGTAGACACTGCAAAAGAAGCAACATGAAGCATTTCCGAATTATCAACGTACTATCATTATCATGACAAACCTATTGTCGGCTACCTGAACGCGAACGCAGAACATTTCCGTAGCCATCACAAAACCAACTACATGATCTACGTGACACAGTGTTAGTCATGCTCCTAAAGTGATTAAACTTCCTTGTGGCATTCAACGGTGTCGATTGCAGAAGTCACAGTCCAGCATTACCGCGTGGTAAAGACTCAATAAATCATTTTAGACCACCAACAGTAAATTTAACCAAGATGAGTATCAGTCGATTCACAAGGACGCAATGGCGTTTACCGCGTTTATCTCATCCAACTGGAGAGATTTTATACTTACCGATCAAATAACAAAACAAGGCAAGCCCCGAGTCACATCGCAGATTCTCGATGAAACAAAACTTTCTTAGACACAGGTCGTGCAGTAACTTAAATATTATCCCAAAGATCCACGAGTCCTCAAGTTAGGAATAAACAGGCAGCGGCAATTCGCTCATGGCTTTTAGAAATTCAACTACAAATCGCGCAAAAGTCAACTGCAACCACTAATCAGCCAAGCGGATCGTAATATAGCGAGACACCAGATAACCTTGCTTCACTGCTGAAAATTTTAGTCGCGCTTGTTTGTCCTGGCAACAACTCGAAGTAATCAGCAAAGCTAACGATATGTGCCGACAATTACTTGCCTAGGAGGTCACGGATAAATCCACGTACATGGAGGAACTCGTCGAAGAAATTTACGAGGAAGATCGGAAGCTAATATCACGATGGACATAAACGCTTTGCTTAAAATGAACTCAGAGTTGCGAACATGGTGTCGACATCCACGAGGTTTCTATCGGTATATTCAACTACGTCAGAATTTACAGTGGGTTTTTTCCGTCATCGAATTGAATCGTCGACCAACATGTGACGCACTAATTGTTAACACGTTAAATCACACTAAAGCCATTGACGTAATGCAAACGATGATCTTGGAAAAAATGAATTTGATTAATTCCTGTTGTGGATTATCAGTTTAGCATGTGCGTATTACATACTGACCTTGTGTATGTGGCGTGATCAAAACTTTGACAGTAGATTAACATTTCTCCAAAAGATTTCGCGACGCTGTAACCGATTTCTTTTTGCTTGAGGATTGAGATTTGTTTAGACAGAATGTCGACATGTACTTTAAAGCACGTTTTCCCGCCTCAGGGAGAGTTGATACGTATTGTTGTAATTTAAAAAAAAAAACAAACTATGGTGTTGGAAGCTTCCGTCGTATGAGGATCTCTGAAAACTCAATCGCGAAGGTGTAATCTATCAACGGCCTATTAAACACAGATGCGAAACAAATGAAACATGTCCCACTGAGTACGTCAGTTATATTGTCAGCTGGGCAACTTTGGAAACTTAAACATGCGATCAAAAACAAAAATTCTTATCCTATAAAATATTTTGTGCATATACTTGTTCGTGCATCAATGAGCGAACATAAATCAGTTGCATTAAATTGTCAAGGTTAAAACTAATACAGCTGCAGGTAATGCTGTACCTGGAACGAAACACATCTACATATTCATTCATATTTATTGCATAGGCATTTGCGTACAAATTTACTCGGCACTGCCATATTTTGTATTTGTACACGAGTTTCTCAGTTGCCTGTTTTCTGTTTATATGCAATGCACTGCATATACTTCTTAATGTTCTTGGACGAAGACAAAGTGCCAATATTAATTATGTTTAAAACTAAATTTAGAAAAAACAAACATCCAATATAGCCGAAATTACTTACAAGCAATAAACTTTATAACAAGATTTTCTAAATTATCGAGTGAAA
>JAECUM010088087.1:7500-12435 GCA_016617855.1 Megalonaias nervosa | reverse complement strand
ATATATATATATACACACACACACACACACACACCTACACTCACAGTAATTTATTCACTACTCGACCAAACAGCAATCTATTGAAGACTCCACCTAACTGTTCCTCCATTGTGGGGTGTTTTCTCCAACGGTATTGAAAAAAGTCAGAGTAAAAACTTAGTTGCTTATTTTGAGGCCTAGTCTATGCTGTTACGGTTGTAAATTCTACCCCTGACGATAAATAAAATTTTCGGTGTAAAATAATAATAATAATAATAATAATAATAATAATAATAATAATAATAACAAGAATAAGAATAATAACTATAATAATATAACGATAATAATAATAATGACAATTACAACAACAATAAAATAACCATCTTAACAACGTGTAGGCCAACAATAATAATTGATGCTACAACTGCTACTCCAACTATTACAACAAGTAAAACTATTACTACAGCTACTACTACTATTACAAATCCTGCTGCTGCTGCTACTACTACTACTGCTACTACTATTACTACAACAGCTACTAAAATTAGGTAGATTGTAATGATACAGTATCAACAGCATGCTCTTGATCTTGTAAATCTTCTAAATCTGTTACAGAATAGTTAATTAATTTGTCTGGCAACAACACATAAATATCTTTGTTGTAAATTAAGTTTATTCCTAAAGGCTTCGTCGGCTCCTCATCTCGATCCAGGGCGGAGTTAATGAAAACTGTACTAATTTTCTATAATTGGCAATCGACATTCAATAATTATCTTTTGAACATTAAAATTCCAGATAATGCTATCAATCAAGAATGCACCAAAGATTGCCGCGTTCACGTATCTACAAATTTTTAATAAATAATCAGTGATAGACAAACATCTATTTGAAATCTAGAATTAAGAAATAAAATTCTTTTTGGAAACTTTGCGATGTCGGAGGCAATAAAAAGCAAACAATTGTATCAAATTCTACGCTTCGGATCGTTTCGGGTACATCAAACACCTCCATCTTGCCTGGCGTATCACTGTGATCCGATGAACGCCCATGAAGCATCATAAATTTACATTAGCTCAGCTGCGTTTGGTTAATGAAGCAAGGAGATAGAATCTAAATAGCCTCTTCAATCGAGAATAGGAAAATTATGGTAATATATCAAATCTACTTCACATCAAACAGGACCCCCTACTTTCTCTGAGCTGGTCTCTCTATAAGGAGATGGGTTGATCGCAGAATTTGGTAATATTATCTAGGACTGAAATACACACTGTTGGGGTGGGTGGGGTGAGGTGATTGGCAATTATCTATCTAGCGCACCAAATAACCCCCATTCCTTATTGTAATGTATATTAGTGTCCCCATTGCAATGCAAAATCATAAGATGGATTTTTGAAGGAACCAGAGAAGTTCATGGTCTTATATTTTGTAGACCATGCTGCCAATTTGTTTCACAATTAGCATAAATATATAGGTATGATTTTATTTAGCTTTATTTTATTTTAGTTTAAGTTTATTGTCTCAGACAATAATGTGGTAGTGTCCTAATGCCTTGAACTTATCGTGTACAAACACGAGGTGCCCAACATCTATGTATAACAAAAGACGCATGTAATTTACACATTATAATACCTTAAAATTTGCAAGTAAGTATGTATTTACAATATCTGTTTCAACTCCAAATATTTTCAGAGGGATAGACAGAGACAGACAGACAGAGACAATAATCGTATAGTATTATAATTTCTACATAGTTAATCACCTAACTTAATAAAAAATATAAAATGAAACTTAGTTACTTCAATATTCATCCGATTTTTCTGATTTTGCAAATCTATTTTTTTAAAGTATAGCCTGACTGCACTTAAAATACCACACATTTGTGTAATTCTGGGGCGATAAATCATATCACTCGCTAAACCTTGCATATGATAAATATAAACCTTTTTTTTCACCAGATAAATGGTGTATAAAATTTACCCCCTTTGATACAAAATTAGTACGTTGTTAATCGTTATATTTGTATTTTCCAGACATCCTCGAGTGACATTTAAAGGAAGTCTATATCTCTTTCGATTGTCATCAATGCTAAAACTACGTCCTTCCAATACGAATTTTACAATATTTTTTTATAATTGCGATATTTGTTAGAATTATTTAATTGATAAATGTATAAAGGGAACTCTTGTTTTATTGAGTATTTAATCAATTATATTTTGTCATTCAGAATGGTTAATCGGCAAATGATTTACCCAAGGTATTTTAAAGTGTTTCATGAGCAATCCACCTTCTTCTTAATTATTAATGAGTGTTAATCGATCACTATTCCACATTAATATATAAAACATTTCTTCGATTCTTTTTGCAGCACTTGCTGTTGGATAGTGCAACATTATGAACAAATGTCTCAGTTTAGATAAAGTCATTGATGTTGAAACAAAAAAAATTTCCAATATAATGTTAATTTTCTTCGATTCACCTAAAGGCCTGTTGCATGCTTTTTAGTTTGTTTTCAAATTTAATTCACCCAATCGCTTCGCTTCTTCATTCACAGATAACTCAACCCCTAATAAAGAGAAACTCGAAACTCAATCAAATTCTAAATCTGTACACATCTGTGTCATAGAAGGCTTTAATGTCCTTATTTCACCCGATCCCTACATTGTTAACAAATTTAGCGTTAAAGGCTTAGACAATGTAGGAATCAGGTGCTTATTTTGATCACTTTTTTCTTGATATTCACTTTTAATCCGTACATTGATGCAAATAAGTCCAAAGTTTCTACCGAGGCATACAAAGAGTTCTCCGGTCCATCTAGTAGAAACGACGTCTTATCTGCATACTGTGAAAGGTTATTTTCAAATACATTTATGCATAGCCACTAATACAAACAAATAAGGAGAGAATGGGTCCCCTTGAAGACAGCCGTGTCCAATATAAAAAAAACAAACTGCGATGCAAATCAATTTTGACATGTTCTCTTGCAAATGTATACTCTCTCTATATATATATATATATATAATATTCATTTGTACTTTAAGATTTATTTCAGTAAAGCACATAATATCATATATCAATCTGACTACCTACCCCATTACTTACGTTTCAGAAAACCTTTTCGACTTTTTGCGGACCAGTTAAACACTTTACTGATGGTCTCTGCGGACCATTTTTTGATTGTTGAGCATCTCTGCGAACCACTAATAATCTTTCCTAATGTTGATTGTACCATTAGCTAATATTGTAAAGCGTTTAGGGTAAAGGAGCTACAAATAAAAGAAAGTTAATAAGATTTAACATATTTTGTTATAGAAATAAAAGCACACAACTCATAACTTAGTATTAATAGATGGGGTTTTTTTTCTAATGCGGTGTATAAACCTGTTCTATGTTTCAATCTTTTTAAAATTTTATTCTTTAAGCTAAGTTCACTCTCGATTGTCCCGCAGCCTTTCCTAGGATCACCTGAATGGAGTTTTAGCGGACCACCATTGGTCCGCCTACCACAGTTTGAGAACCTCGGACTTGCATTATTATAGTGTCTTCAAAATAATGTCATGTAGCACTTTCATCTCATTCAGACGTTTTAGTTTATTGCTGATTATTTTTGCCCATATACGACCTTCACTTCTGTTATTGTTTTGTTTTGTTTTCTCATATAACATCTTTTCTCCAAGCTGCAAAAATATTGTTATTGTTTTTTCTCCTTCTATCCACTTACGTTTTGATCGAATACTCATCTGTTTTACTTTCCTATTTTCTTATTTTTTCGCGCACAATTTTCACATTTTCAAGAAGATCCAAACTCAGTATACTGAAATTTGTATTTAATACATATTCTAAATGTTCAGTTTCCTTCACAATCGCTTTTGTTCTTTTTTCCTTTTCTTTTTCTCTCTAAGTAGAATGTTCCAATGTTACGGCACGGATTTCTAATAAAAGGATTTCGAACAATAATTGATCATCCATATCAATATTATTATGACTATTATTATTATTATTATTATTAGTAGTAGTAGTAGTAGTAGTAGTAGTAGTGGTAGTAATAGTAGTAGTAGTAGTAATAGAAGCAGCAGTAGTATTAGTAGCAACGATATTATTATCGTTATTATTGGTAGTAATGATATTAGTAGTAGTAGTAGTAGTAGTAATAGTAGTAGTAGTAGTAGTAGTGGTAGCAATAGTAGTAGTAGTAGTAATAGAAGCAGCAGTAGTATTAGTAGCAACGATATTATTATTGTTATTATTGGTAGTAATGATAGTAGTAGTAGTAATAGTAGTAGTAATGATATTAGTAGTAGTAGTAGTGATATTAGTAGTTGTAGTAATGATAATAGTATTAATAGTAGTAATGATATTAGCAGTAGTGATATTAGTAGTAGTAGTAGTATCAATGACAGTAGTAGTAGTAGTAGTAATATTAGTTGTAGTAGTATTGATATTAGTAGTAGTAGTAGTGATATTAGTAGTAGTAGTAGTAGTAATGATAGTAGCAGTAGTAATGATATTAGTAGTATTAGTATTAATGATAGTAGTAGTAGTAGTAGTAATGATAGTAGTAGTAGTAGTATTAATGATAGTAGTAGTAGTAGTAGTAGTAGTAGTAGTAGTAGTACTAATGATAATAGTAGTATTAGTAGTAATGATAGCAGTAGTAGTAGTAGTAGTAGTAATGATAGTAGTAGTAGTAATGATATTAGTAGTATTAGTATTAATGATAGTAGTAGTAGTAGTAATGATAGTAGTAGTAGTAATGATAGTAGTAGTAGTAGTAATGATAGTTGTAGTAGTAATGATATTAGTAGTATTAGTATTAATGATAGTAGTAGTAGTAGTAATAATAGTAGTAGTAGTAATGATAGTAGTAGTAGTAATGATATTAGTAGTAGTAGTAGTAGTAGTAATGATAGTAGTAGTAGTAATGATATTAGTAGTAGTAGTAGTAATGATAATAATAGT
>JAECUM010088087.1:0-5000 GCA_016617855.1 Megalonaias nervosa | reverse complement strand
GTATGTAAAGAACATTAACATCAAATAAAAGGGAAAAATAGTGATTTAGATTATTGTTGACTATTTAGGATTGCACTTTAAACGCATGAAAAGACACATAGACGAAACAACCTATTGAAAAACACACATACACAAATAAAGTACAAGCGTACTGCACACGGTTATGTAAGATTGACAAAATGAAATCTTGCATAAGAGCTGGTATATATCGATGTAGACAAATCAGTGCATAAAATCATAGCGAGCAAAAACCACATTCTTCAATCAAAGTTCCCAATTTTTCAGCGCATGTAACGGGTAAGTCGTGTGAGTTTTCCTAACGCAGGCTCCACTCCGGTAATTTAGTAAACTCTTAACTCTGACACTGTGCTACCCTCCAGAACTTCCATTCCCTTTTTAAAAAAAACCCGAAACAAAACAGCTTTTGGTTTCCCGAAAATAGCTCACATAATCTCTTACAGATCCGGAACCTCCATGTTGATAGTATGTACTGTCTACCGTGTGTTAATATCGTCAGAGTGATTGAAACCGAAATTGCACACACACACACACACACACACACACACACACACATATTAGCTGGATATGTTATGTTCATGCGTTATATTGAATACAATTTTATACTATTACAGTCTTTTTTTTATAGAATACATACGCTAGTATAACAACAGTCAGGTTAGAGATGTTTCAGTAATCAGATGTAATTAAATCTTCAGAGGGAAAAAAGTTTACTTTTTCAACATGTGATACGTAAATTAGAAGTTACACGATGTGACATTGTTTCCTTGTCAAAATCTTGAGAGTATGTACAGTAACGGGACTACATCGTAAATTTATCTCGCTCCCGAAACTCTCCTTAATTGGATATTTATTCGGATTAGCAACATAACACACCTATACATTTTTTGCAGTAATGCAATTATTTATAATGGATGTCAATATTAGAAGTGAAATGGAGATGTCGGCACAGCAGATCAGCTAGGATGTCGGCTATCCAGGCTCGCCAGATGGAGGCTGAGCCCCACCCGATGTAGAATAGGTGTTATACGACGTTGAATAAACAAAACCTTTTCGAGAATGAAAATAGAGTCATAATGTTGATCGCCATAACAGGCAACGAAACTTAGTTGAAAATATATGCAAGGCATTTGGTTCCACCGACTTTAATTCAGCTATTAAAGTGGCCGTGGAAAACTGTCACTAGGCGTTTGTGCACCATTGAGTTGACACCAGTTTTGCTTCGGCAATGGAAGAGCAGCCCAAAATGGCCACTAGGCCATTGAGCTCCTTCGCTACGGCTGGCGCAACACTGACAATTTTTCTCTGGCGGTTACAAGATTATGTTACTGCTATTTATAGAGTTCGGCTTTAACAATTTTTGCATGGTGATACGTGAAGGCGCAAATTGTGGGCATGAGACAAGGCTTGGAATTCCACCGACTATAACACCACCGTATACTGTACCCAGAAGGGTAGTGAAGCCAGTGTGCAGCTTTGCAAGGTCTGGGGAGCCAACAACTATGACCAGGCAATGTTCAGGAACGCCAAATGACATATGCGAGTTTATATCACTATTTTGACATGTATGGGGTGCCTCTGTACTTGCTAACAAGTAACAACTATGAAATGCTTTTGTTGGTGTGCGTTCGTATGGGTGTTTTTTTTCTAAAGGCACATTAGCTGTCTAAATATTGCCGCTATGGTGGTGGCAGCACAATTGCCTGCTAACGGGACACAGTGCAAGCGATGGAAAGACAGATTACACACACACACACACACACACACACACACACAGAGCTTATTCTGAATCTCCATTCATGACAATTTCGCTTGCATCGGCACTGCCGTGGGATATGAGCTTATCTTTGGTCACTTTATCGATTTATCAATGGATTTCGTCTTTCTTTCTGGTTTTAGGCATAAAGACACGGTCCTTGTTAAGTCATACCGAAATTATCGCTTGGGTCATAATACCTAAATACCAACCCATTGCACGTGACTTCCGGAAGCAGACCTCGTGGTGGACAGCCTCTTCTACTGCTAAGATGAAAACTCACTTATGGACACTCTAAGAGAAAATATCATTGTGGTCAAGCGTATAGAGGCCTATAAGTTTCTCAGACAGAAGAGTTTGGGCAAACTACACCTACGCACAGGCCCACCAGTGTTTTATCCGTTTGACCTCGTCCCAACAGGGAAATGTGGTGGCTTCGCATTTCGTACGCCATCAGCCACACTGTAGCATTTGGGGTCTTAACCTGTATGTATATTATGGGTAAAACGATACACCTGTGCCGCGTATCGATACGATTCACGACATTCAGCCTGCGATACGATATATATCGATACACATATGAACTTGATGGTCTTTCCATCTTTGGAAGGTAGGTGGTGCCCTTTCATGTATGTTGACATTCTTGGTTGTATTTCCAGTATGCAGACTACAGATAGACATATAGTTATGGTATATTTATATGCAATTCTCATTGATGAGAAGATATTAACAATACCTTCAAACAGACTACCCTTTGCTTGCAGTTAGTTTTATCTCACGTTTTAGGCCATTTAATGGTGAATCCATTTAACTCCCTTTGTTTTGTACAACATGAATGATTTGAAAACATGTTATTACCAATTTCGTGTCTCAGTTATACTCGGAAGACATTACGATGTTATCTTTTAAACAGTAGAAAGAATGCAATTTCCTCGTGCAAAGAAAATCTCATTTAGAACCAATCCGGACATGGGAATAAGAATGAATACCAACAAAATGTATCATATTTTATTTCCTGCAGATGCAAAAGACTGCTGCAGCCACAGGTACTTGTATTTGTTAGTGCAGAAGGAAAACCATTGACTACACCCAGCCATATTGTATAATTTTCTTTTAACTTACACAAGGTGATAAACTTGAGCAGTTTGATATCTGCTCCCATCACTCATTCTATGCAAATTTCATTTATTCTATCAGCACCTTCATTCACTGGTTAAATATCTCTGCATAAAAAACAGAAACTCCAAATCTGTTTCTCATGTACAATTTAAGGAGAGATGGTGACAGGATTTTATCTTAAGGGATACCTTCCCCTTTATCAAAGAAAAAAAGAGGGGAGGAAGAAATGATCATAGTTCAATATTTATCTAAACTTCAATATCTGTCTCTCTTCTTCCTGCTCCACTTTCTTATAGCTCTACTGAAATCATCATCTTTGACAGATGTCTCCTCTAGTTGTGTAACCATTAATCTGTTAATTAATTCTGAGCATACTCTGCTCCTCTTCTTTCTTTCAGTATTGTTCTGTGCTTCTTTCTGAAGCGGCTAGCTAGCTTTCTTAGCTTGAATATAATCGGAAACTGATCGTTGTGACTGTTATGTACAATTTTCCAGAGATCACAGATATTATCTTTCGGATACATCTGTTCCAAAATAGGATTTTTCACTAACATAAACTTCCTTTGTTAAATCAGTAGTTTACTGACTACTATGCCAAATTTCTTATTTGTTCCATAATGCTGTATAAGGGTATTTAGTCCATCAATGCTTGTGCAGACAGAGGTATTAAAATAAATATCTTTACTTCTTAATTGCATTTTATAACCCTTATTTTATTCAGTTTATCTTAACTCTGATATATACAAGTATATGGTTTGTAGCATCTGATCCGCCGGGCGAATTTGATTAATTGAAAAAATTGCATTATACTTTTAAATTGTCAGTATTCTGCCCTTCATACATTTAATTTCGAAATATCACTGAAAGGGTCATGCCGTCTATTTTTGTCCATCCAGCATGTACATCTGATTCGTATTTAACACGATTTCGGGCTCAAAATCTCTCGCTGGAGTCTCCATTAACACTTTCCCAGCTCCATTAATCAGATATACTTCATAACTTTAAAAATTATTGTCATCATCACTATCATCAGAAAGTATTTGCCGAACGAAATCGTAACGAACCATGCTGGGAATCATACATTTTGGGTTTTCTAGGTAGCCCGTGTTTTAAACACGCATTTGTAAAACTTTCTTCATGAATGGTTCAAACTACGCCACAATTTTTATTCCTGGGCACGTTGTTCTAATCAAATTTAGTTTCACAACCATTCACGTTGTGCTTGAAGAACCCAGATGTGGAACAGTTGAAATCCGAAAAACAGATGTCTCCACAAGAATGGTTAAGTAAAAATTGTATATTTCGCCTCGCACATTTTCATATGTGGGACTTTCAAAGAATTTGCAGGAGTTTTCGCGTTTCACTGTTCTCCAACCGCACGAATTCGTACAAATTTTGCACGATTCACGCAATGGCAAACCCTGACAGCATCTCCACTTAAGTACTTGACATATCTAATGACTTTCCCGCAAAGACTCTCGGTTGCTCTGCCAATACTTCCTGTTTGTCACGCAGAAAATAGGCTACATTGATTTCTGATTGGTGGTTATTGTTTAACCTGGACCGGAACAAACAATAACAACAAATGAGAATTTGATGTAACATATTTCAACGTGCAACACATCGGTAGAGGAGCTTTCAAATCGACCAAAGGAGTCAAGATACTTTTCAAAGTAGAAACTTCGCGTGAAAGTGGTTATTAAATGATGAGTAAAGTACTTTATTAAACATATGGAACATGTTGGAATGTATAGTATATGCTGAACATACTTCTTGTTATAATTAGCATGAAAATAGGGTGGGTGGGGCAGATTACGAACCATGTCACCTGGTGTTAACTTGTAGACGGCGAGTGGGTATTCTCAAATAATATTTTTCGTTTTTGCTAATAAACATGAGTGCCTGTGACTGCAGATGCTGTTTCAGATGAATTATAATTTTACAGAATAACAAGCTAACTAATAATAATTATTCATGACTGGTGAAGACTAAAATAACATGCATACGGAAAGTATCGTTTTGTATCGATTCTCCGTCTCTTGTATCGATATGTGTATCGTTTCTGCAAAAGTATCGATGCATCGATATATCGACGAATCGTTTCACC
>JAECUM010088073.1:0-10050 GCA_016617855.1 Megalonaias nervosa | reverse complement strand
TTACACGCAAAATCTGCAAGAGTGTTCAGTGAATATAATTAATGTAATAATTGTGTTAACCTCCAATATAATTCATCCAGTGTACCACGAATTATTGTGAAGTAAAATGCATACTGGAAGTGAGATGTACAGGCTGTGTGGAGAGAGAGAGAGAGAGAGAGAGAGAGAGAGAGAGAGAGAGAGAGAGAGGTGGTGGTCGAGAATGATATATATGTATAAAATGAATCATTTGTAAATTCCCTAGTCATCTTAGTGGTTCTGTGTCATCTGGGATGTGTTGTGTGATCTTAGTGATCTTGTGCCATCTTAGAGTAGCTAATGACTGGACGAAACAATGTGCGTTTGTGTTTAGGGAGTTAATCGTTGGTGTTAATAACGTGGATGAGAGATTAGTGGTAGACATAAATAATCTAAATAGGGTGTTAGAGGTGGGTGTAAATACTGTAGATTGGGAGTTAGAGGTGGGTGTAAATGCTGCAGATGGGGAGTTAGAGGTGGGTGTAAACACTGTAGATGGGGAGTTAGAGGTGGGTGTAAACGCTGTTGATGGGGAGTTAGAGATGGGTGTAAATACTGTAGATGGGGAATTAGAGGTGGGTGTAAATACTGTAGATTTGGAGTTAGTGGACGTAAATGATGTAATGGAGATGTCGTTGTTGGGATATATGCTAGAATGGAAGTTAATTAGTGGTGGCTGTAAATAATATGGATGGAGAGTTAATTGTGGGTGTAAATACAGTGGAATTGGAGTTAGTGGTGATGTAGATACCGCAGATTGGGTGTCTAATGGGGAGCTAGTAGTGGGTATCAATACTTTAATGGAGAGGTTAGTGGTGTGTGTAAAGACTGTGGGTGGGGAGTTAGTGGTGAGTATAATAATAGTGGAGGTTATTAATGGGTGTAAATAATGGTAATGATTTCTGCTGAAGAATTTTCATCTACCTGTATTGACCTAACATTCACGAGAAATGAAGTGCGTATGATATCATGTGCTGAAAAATGGCATACAACAACAACAACCTTACAATCCCGTTCGTTGAAAGTTTACAACTTTCTATGTATTAAATGACCTTTTACTAATTGAGAATTTACAACTCTCTGCACATTCAATAACGTATGTCTGAAAAACTTTAAAACTCTGTGAATTCAATTGATGATTTATCATTAACTGAACAACTCTCGGAGTGACTAGTGACCTTGATTTGAGTAAATGTAGGACTCTGCACATTCAGTACAACGTTATTCCATTTTCACGCATTGACTCAATAGAAATTAATGTTTCATAAAAGTAAATAGTAGACTTATACTTACATAATATCTATAAATCTCTTAAAATGCAACTTTCCCAAGTTAACCAGGCTGTATTCTCTGTAATGATTGTACTTGTCTCCAAGCAAAGTCTTGTTACCATACACAAAACCAACCAATCACTGCATGACAACAAGCTATGTTATTAAGTGTTGACCTTATCTAGCAAGCTTTTGGCATGTACAGACAAATACTACAATGGAGATTCAAATCACTTTAGTTTTGTCATGCGTATCTCGTTCATCTGGTGTACTTGAATAACGTGACTGATAGACAGAATAAATCTGACAAATAAAATTCGTTTTAAAAGTAACGGAAATGTTCAGTGCTGGAATGCAAGTATCCCGGTGTGATGATAGTTACATAAGTCCATTGGTTTATGCATCTGACTAGTTAATTACACACACAGGTAGCTCAGGGTGTGTGCTTGTGTATGGGGGTTTTAACGTATCTTTAACAATTTTAATCCAATCGCTACGATGTCTGCAATGTGCCAGTTTACAGTGACGTCTAGCACTGGGGCATCATGCCGCAGACATGTAGCATCATGTCCCACCCGGCCACAGTATCCTGACACCAGGCCGACCAGTCCTAATACTAACCTCTTAATGCTGAGCGTCAAGCGAGGCAGCTACTAGTATCATATTTCTAAACCTATGTTATGACTCGGCCGGGCTTCTAACCCGCGACCACCCGCATTCGGGACGGGCGCTCTAACCACTTAAACCATCAAAGCCATCTAGCTAGCTCACAATCATTTTTTTCTGTTTATTTATCAGTTTATCCAGTTTTCCTACCGCTAATGGAATTCATCAACCCCTTACTACCACTACTACTACAACTGCTGCTGTTGCTGCCGCTACAACTACTACTGCTACCATAATATCCACTAACAGAGTAGCTAGGAAGTAACGTTTGCTGCCACTACCAATGATTCTACTTCTATAATATTGATACTACTACTACTACTACTGAGACAAATACTAATGGGGCTGCACTACTACCATTACTACCGTACTGCTACTCATACTACTGTACTATTAATATTACTAGTGTTATTTTATTGATAATATGTTGCTGCTGTTGCCACTGTTAGTTACATATAGAAATTACCAACTCGTACACGCATTACCACTACTAGTTACATATAGAAATTACCAACTCGTACATGCATTACCACTACTAGTTTCATATAGAAATTACCAACTAGTACATGCATTACCACTATTAGTTTCATATAGAAATTACCAAATCATACATGCATTACCACTACTAGTTTCATATAGAAATTACCAACTCATACATGCATTACCACTACTAGTTTCATATAGAAATTACCAACTCAGACATGCATTACCACTACTAGTTTCATATAGAAATTACCAACTCATATATGCATACTAGTTATACAACTTCCAATTATTCTATTTTGATACCAAGACAAAGAAATTTTAGAGAATCATGAGGACATGAAGTACAATTACATATAGAAAGTACCAAACCATACATACATACATATAGAAAGTACCAAACCATACATACATACATACATACATACATACATACATACATACATACATACATACATATTATTATTATTGGGGTCCCGAGTGGCCTAGTGGTCTAAAGCGTTCACCGTTACGGATCATTGCCATCTCACCTCTGTCTGCGTGGGTTGAGTCTTGGATTTGGCCAATGTGGGTATGTGAGAAAGCTTGCCAGCGTTACCGAAAAAGAATGGTTCCAATTATTTGGTGACCGCTACAGCCTCAAATCTATTAGAAAAGACAATATGGTCCTAGTCTAATGTGTAACTGGTGGTACATCCGTACGGATCAAATAACGCATGAAATCATATATAGAAGGCATTATCCTCTAATTTTAAGATAAAAATTATCCAACCTGTGTTATAAACGCTGACAGTGTTATACCATCCCAATCTTGATGGTGTTATCTTTATATGAAACATTCAATCGGATTCGGAATCGAAGGTTAGCTAGGTTATCTTTATATTAAGCATTCATTCGGATTTGTAATTGACGGTTAGCTACGTTACCTTTATATAAAGCATTCATTCGGATTTGTAAATGACGGTTAGCTAGGTTATCTTTATATAAAGCATTCATTCGGATTCGTAATCGAAGCTTAGTTAGTTTATTACCGACTAGGTAAAACCGGGTGGATTACGTCATCTTTTGAACGGAACTTAGCTCCCATTGCCGCTGCATCATGTAGCCATTAACGTGTTAAAATTGTTAAAAACAACCAACAAGAACAACAACTACCGCCCTATCGTAAATGTGGAAATATTGGGCCAACAATTTTGTTTCGTTCGAACTTATGTACATGTATAATATAATGTTAAAGATAAAAATAAAAAATCACAAGACTAGGACTACAGGGGCACATTTTGAAAATCATTAAAATGACTACGCCACTCATAACAAAGTGCAGGTAAAGACAGCGATGTAGTTTGCTAGGAGGATGACCGTAGGTAAATACACTTAAGTTTAGGCTCCTCGACAGACTAGCCAGTGTTAAATATAATTTATAAGTGGCATGAAGGTCGCATTAATCACTTCGAGGCTTAACAGGACAGTTTTTCGTTAAATACGTAAATATAGTCACTTATCTGAACAATTGCGAATAATGTAAATTTGTTTTAGATTTTAATAGACTCTTGTCTAAACAATGAATAATGTGAATTGGTTTCAAATTGTAATGGACTCTCGTCTGAACAATTAGAATTTATGTAAATTTGTTTTAGATTTAATTATAGTTGCAGATATATAATATGTATTTTTATTAAATAAATATTTTACAATAGACAATCGTCTGAACTGTCCCCAAGACAGTATAGTTACGTTAGACCCCAATTAATTTGCAAACAATAGACCTTTGCATCGCAAATTAATATTTCTTACTGACATTTCACAATACACTGTAAAGACTGAAACATAAGAACTTGGTTTGTGATTTTGAAAATAAGTTAACTGAGTTAAGATAATGTGTACAGGAGACAATTAATGTGGTATTTTATTTACATCGTCCAGGCAGACAAGCCTAGTGAACAATTATTTTTGTTATTGTGTAGATAGCAAATGGATAGGGTTCGATCTAAAACTGAAATATATGTGGTTAAATGTTTGCTCAGGATGATCGTTTTAAAAAATTAAGAAAAAAAGTCTTGTCATATCTGCTAACTTAAAACGACACAGATAAATATACTCCCGATCGAAATGAACTTAGCAATTAGGAAAGTATCTTTTTTTTAAACCCAGTGTCATGCAGACAAAGAATGTACGATGAATTTGCATTGTGCGGCCTGCTGAGAAGGATTGGATAACGATATGAGTACCCCTCAAGTTCGCTAGAAAATATGCATAAAAATGAAAAGACAGAACAAAACACAATCACGGAGTATAGGCAAATACGTACTACAGAAAGCTTGGCCTTCAGCCGCCTTCTACTTCTTTCACAATAAAGAGGATGGTAACTGACGAAGTTCTGATATAACTACTCCTGGAGATCTGGAAACCTTTATGATCAAGGTCGAAAGTTAAATATTTAGATACATAAAAAATAGCAAAGTGTATATTGAAATAATTTATTTAAAGAAATTAAAGACATTGGCTTCTATTCTTCGCAGATTAAACTCGTAGATACAAGATAGTTTCAAGCAGGATTTAAAATACTTATCTACATAGAATAAATTTTAATCAATGCCCTCAAAACCATGTCTTTGGTACTGTATTTTGTAACTCTTAATGACTCTTTCAGACATTTTCTTATGCGTAGATTCGTATGAAAATCGTCCTTTCGAGAAAACAACATACGTACTTCTTTTTCGATTAATAAACAGCAAAGGGTTATAAGTCTACAGCAATGACCTATCAGTTTGACGTTTCAGTGGGATATTTCGTACGGTGCGGTCCACTCAGTGGAATATTTCTTAGCGTACGGTCCACTCTATAGAATATTTCTTAGGGTACGGTCCATTTGAAAATTGAGGATTGCGTTGCATGCATCTTGCGGGCATGATTTGAAGTCTTAAATGATTTGTAGCATGTATGGTAAGAATTGATTTTTCTATGTCTTTGTCAATGAATGGCTATTTAGCAGAGGAACGTAGTTAAAACAAAGAGTGAAGTTCGTTAATTCATTTGTGTAATTACTTGTGAATTCTTTTCAACTCAGAATCTGTGGTGTTAATATTCGGGACACATGTCGACCAACATCGTCAGCTAGCGATTTACAGCACACAGAGGTGAAGTAATAGTTATCAAAGAGGTCTAATTATGTCATGCTTCCAGTTAGGAATGCGAGGAACAGCTAGAAAATACATAAATTTATAATAATAGGGTTGAGAGTGTGTATTAGGGTTGCGAACTGGCGATAGCTTAGTTCTCTGGAATTATGATAGACGATATCTGACGTAAAAAAGGAGTGGGAATATTGTTGATCGCAGGAGAAAAAAAAAAAAACAAACCCTGATGCGTCTTTAGGTTGGCTATTATATTTTTATTTGAAGAAACAAATGTCATGTCCATACCTGTATTGCGCAGTGGGAAAGAGCACAGTCTGCAAACAAGAGGTTGATGACCCGAAGAGGCCAGAGAGAGAGAGAGAGAGAGAGAGAGAGAGATACTCCAACACGGATCTATCACCAGAAGTGATTTGGAAAAGACCGGAAACAACAAGGAGATGCTGACATGCTGACAATTTAAGTTCGATCTGTCACTCGATTATATGATGAACTACGTTCCATCGGTGTAACGGAGCGGCTAATTGAATTTTGCATACACTTTGTAACTCTTTTTCTAAGACAAAGTGAATCGTTCAGAATGTCATGTTCAATTTCACTTTGTTTATGTAATTGATTAAATTATTATATTTACATACGGAGGTTCTTCGTTTATTTTATATCGCTGCTCCGATTTCTGACATTCTATCCCTAATTTGATTTTATTGTTTACTCGATCGGGAAAATAACACTGTGGCCTATCATCTCCTAGACAACCATAACCAAAACCATAAGAAGTGGGAGAGCACACCTATCTTATATATATATATATATATATATATATATATATATATATATATATATATATATATATATATATATATATGACTTTGATATAGGTCATATTTATAATTTTGACTTTTAGAAATGTTTACTTTTTATATTTATTAAACGATTGAATAATAAAAGAAACCTCCTTAAACCTTCATTTAGCACGTCGTCGAGGTTTAGCAACAAACACCAAACCCCACCCCCTTCCAACAAACAAAAATTAATTTTCAAACCTGTACGAGCAGAAAGATTAAAATCGATTAAATTATCACGTCTGTTGCTTTGAATAGGACTATTGGGAATCAAATTTCCAGGCAATAGTATTTAATTGTCTTTAGCGACACTGTTTATCACATTTTATGTAACGGTAGAGGCTGCTTTGGTGAAAGCTTAACTGTGTAGTAATATTCATATTTAATAACGTATTTAACTATTCAATTACACACACACACAAAACAGAGAAAACTAACCTGAAGCTTTCGTCCTTACGCTAAGGACTTCATCAGCAGACCGATGCGATCCCTACTGACTGTCAACATCTCTCGATGGAATGGTGAACGATGTTAACAGATTGTCCCAGATATGCGGCAGGTTGTAACGGCCCCCATCCCTGTTCAGCTGCTATTTTAACATGGATATAAAATTTCTTTCTTTGACTTCATCATTGATTTTATCAAAGTTACAAAGACAATGTATCAGTGTAGTCACTGGATCTCTCTCTCTCTCTCTCTCTCTCTCTCTCTCTCTCTCTCTCTCTCTCTCTCTCTATATATATATATATATATATATATATATATATATATATATATAATAGAGAGAGAGACATACATACATACATACATACATACATACATATCAATTTGCCTACTCCCGGGACAAGTTCAAATCGGGCGAGTGTAGGTTTCCAAATAATGTGCCCATGGGCAAGTCCAAAACATTCAGTTGAGGAGTGTTAGTGCTCCGTTGGTAATGACACAACACATATTTCCATCTTATAGTCAATATCAAGGCCACTCGCGTTTTCTCCCACAGGCATGATAATGGGCATATTTGCAAACTGAATGCAATTTTAACAAAAAAGGACATTCTAACTTACCAGTTACATTTTAGTCGTACTATTTGTTCGCATCCGGGATTATCCGACCTTCAGGCCCCTAACCTAGCCTCGGACAGTGTATTAGCAGTCCGAGTCTAAAGACTGTTTCAAAAAAATTCTCTTTCTCTCTCTCTCTCTCTCTCTCTCTCTCTCTCTCTCTCTCTCTCTCTCTCTCTAACATAATCTCGCTATGTCGAAACCATTTTGTACGATACCATTTTTGGGGCAAGCTTAATTTTCCCAAGGGCAAGTCCAATTTTCCGGGGCAAGCTGACGTTTAGAAAATTTATAAATCTATATATCTTTCAACAAAATTGCGAAAATTCCATCTTTAATTGATATATAAACTAACCAACAAGAAGATTAAAATTATATATTTAATTGTTGTATAAAACTATCTAAGCGTCTCCATTTCACTCAACAAGAATGCTAAAGTTCCATTTAGAAAGTTATAGAAGCTGTATTTGTTCCTCTAGAAACTCAGGCACAAAGATTTAGAAGCTATCTGGATTCCTCTAGAAAGTCAGGTACAAAGTTATACAAGCTATTTATATTTCTCTAGAAAGTCAGGTACAAAGCTAATGTGCCAAGTCATGAACAGACACATTGATGCAATACAGTATTGTTACGACTCTATGGTCTTAAAGTAAGCAATCGAATTGCAAGAATAGGTTGCATAAGAGCCTTAGGTATCTTCTGATTTTGTTTTTCTACCAACTGACAAATGGAACAAGATTTACAGTATTTAGGAACATCACTTTAATTTTCGGCCAATACAAATGATTCCAGTTAATGTGCTAAGTCTAACTGACCCATAAAGTCTAACTGACCCATAAATGACCGACAAATCGAGTTTCATGTGCTGAACTAAGAATTTCCTGTTGATGTGACTTTAAAGCAACAATTTGATTGATAGATCACTCGGCGCCAGCGGGTACCTAAGGTGGTCTCCATTTTCTCATAAAGACCCCATATATTTTTACAAAATAACAAACTTCGACTTGTGTGGTTTCAATTAGCCAAGAGCCCTCTAAAACAAACAGATCTCAGGATCTTCTTCCTGTGAATGGTTGTCATCCTGATTAAAATAGACAGAAAGAGTACTAAAAAGAGGATCACTGCGTTCAATGTCTATTGCTTGATCAATACTAGGAGCAAAAGAGACCTCATCAAAAGACTTACCAATAAATGTGTCAGCTAAATGAATAATTTCCGGATCAACAATGGACTTTACAAGTTTTGGTATGGTATTTTATGGCACAGCGGTACAAATATGGGCAACTGGAGTAATGTCTCTTGCCCAAGGACGCATCATGTTAGCCGACACAGGCTGATCCAGGGGTACAATTCGAACTCGTCTGAGACAGCATGGCGTATCAGGCCCATTCTACAAATCTGAGACTGCATGGCGTATTGGGCATATTCTACATGTCTGAGACTGCTTGGTCTGTCTTGAATATCACCAATCGCCACCACCACCACAACTATCCTATCAAAGTATTTGATGCCTTTATCTCCACCAATAATTCATTTCTAATATAGAAACTATATAGTTTTCAAGGACGATATGGTCAAACTCTAAATTTTTCTGGATCATAACATGACTTTTTTTTAATCATTATCTTCAGGTGAGAAGGGCGGCACATTGTCTTTATTTTCCAGTTGCTATTTGTAGCAAATTGAGATACGAACGTATGCATGTTTGTGTAGATGGCATCGGGTCACAATTAGTACTTCCAGTTCAGTACCCACAAATGTAGTTCTAGTCTATTTTAGAACATTTTTGTACCTCTCTCATTTTGGTGGTGATAGAAGAGTTGTATTTATACATTTTTGGTAGGGATTTAAAGGTAATTGTTTATTCTTGAGAATATGAGCTTATGGTGTGGTTGTCTGTGTGTATTTTGGCGACAGTGCACAGTGAGTAATAAGACGTCGGTGGTGATCCGGAAGTGAAATCTGTGCTCCTTTGCATGGTGCTTTGTATACAATCCAGCCTCTCAAAAAAATGCAGGTCAACCTTTGACAAGAACTTCACAGTGAAGTCATCTTTGAAGGTATTTTAGATTAACATATGATTTGTATTGATTGTCACACAGTGGAAAGTTCAGTACTGAGAAACAAATATAGAGAATATATATAGTAAAATTAATTGTGTTCTATGGCCAGATCTTAAAACGAAGAGTACAGGAAACAGCGTGAACCTCTGTAAAAGACTCAATTGTAAGGAAAAATGCATTATTCTATAAAACAGCGTGAACATCTGTAAAAAGACTTTACTGAAATTCTTGTTGATATAGATAACTGCAGTCACTTGAGCCTGACCGTCAAACATGTCCTATGCCTGTTTTCAAGATACTGCTACGTTGGAAGTGTTGTGTGCATGGACTTGGGGGGGGGGGAGCAGGTACGGGCGATCGCCTAGGATGCCTGGCAGGAGAGCGGGGGGAGGGGGAGGCTAGCATTTATCAGGGTGTTTGCTGTCAAACTTTCTCACATGCTCACATAGGCCATGGGCGCCCTCAAGATTTTTTGCAGGGTGGTGGTGGTGGTGTCAGGACTTTTTGCGGGG
>JAECUM010088047.1:0-11607 GCA_016617855.1 Megalonaias nervosa | reverse complement strand
TTTTTATTATTATGATTATTATTATTATTATTATTACTATTATTATTATTATTATTATTATTATTATTATTTAGTACATATAATGCTTACATGGTAAGCTATAACCGGTGTGACCAATTGTTTCTAAGCAAAATGACATATGTATAGAACGTGGCGGTCCGGCATGCAACTGGACCTGTTATCAGGCCAAGCGGCTGATATAAAAGTGCAGAAGAAAAAGTGGACAGGTACGGGCCCTGGTCTGTTATCTCCCAAGGTGGGCAGATAACAAAAGACGAAAAAGAGGACAGGTACTGGACCTGGCCTGTCGTCTTCCAAGATGGGCAGATAACAAAAGAAATTTGAACATGTTCCGGGAAGCCACTCATATAAGACCACTTGTGAATAATAAATAAGAACAAGTATACCTTGGTATATGATCATTAATGTGTGGGGGGGGGAGAAAGAAACAACAAATTATTACATTATTAATTACATTACTATGTAGGCCAGACTGGCTTGCCAGGAACAAATCCAAAAGGATCAGGTACGGTACCGGACCCAGTGCCTCCACAATGGCAGACACTAAGGATGTTTACCATAAACAAAAGAACAGGTACAGGACCTGTCCTGATATCTCCATTTATGGGCAGATACAACTTAAATCGAAAAGCTGAATTAGTACAAGAGCAAGCCTAGCCTAGTTATCGTTTAAGGTTTATGCGTTATTTTATAGCATGCAGTGAGAAGAGTTCCACGAAGAGACTTATAAAGGCGACACTGTCCTTTCGGAAACAAATGAATGCCATCTGAACGAAAATTCTCCCTCACCTGAGGCCTATCAAAGGCAAATTTGCTATTATGGCCCCCAAAATGTTAAATAAGGATAAGCAGACACTTCAGATCGCACAATATCATTGACTTCCTTTGCGAAGTGACAATACCTATCCTTCTAGTTTTTATCGGCTGCTTCATTTTTATGGTTATGTATTCCCGCGACCCCAACTTGGTGTAACGTTGCTGGGAATCTAGGCATGAGCTGACAAAGAACGATATGTTTAACACCATATTTCTTACGTAAAAGCGTAGCAAATGCGACCATCTTATGTGCAATTACTGCTGGCGATGTATCGGCGTTTACATCGTTGTCCCCGGTAAGTAGAACTACAATATCGGGGCGTCTTAAGCGTACTTCGTTCATGTCATGGCGCAAAAGCTTGTCGACTGTGCGCCCTCCGACCCCTTTAATGATTACATTACAAACTTTAGTTATGTTGAAAGACGGAACGAGTCTAAGATCCGTCCCGAACCTCAAATACCGATCTAACCATTTACGGAAGGAATGACCCAAAATAAGTGCTTTTGTCATTGTCTTACCAAAAATAGACGATGGCTCTGTACAAAAAGCAAAATCTACTCACCTTCTCCTTTCTAGAGTGTTAGCAAGATAATGATCCTTAAAAGAATGAGGAATAATAATGCAAAGAAACAGAAACAAGTAAAGGGGTCGCAAGGAAGAAAGAAGGAAAATGTAAAATTTTACGTTCGCTAAAATACAACCCGTATCTCCAAGAATTCTTTTGCAAGTGACGCTAAAACTGATGACCCATATATTCGTACGCCCTAAACCTACATTCAATTGGCTGAACAAGTCACGTGACCCCATTCCTGGGTTTGTCGGCCCCAGAGAGTCTATATTGCTTTGCCTACAGTGCCCACCTAGGCCTATTCACCCCTCATCACAAATATCCTTGCTCTAGCACAAATAGTTTTATCGATGTATCCACCCCAGTTACGTTCACCATCCAATATTTTACACCAACAACTACTCAGCTGAGACAAAAACGATCTCGATTGCTAATCAGCAATGACGCACCTGTTCGAGTGACACTTATTGGGCAAAGACGATCGTTAGATTCAAAGGTTCTGGCGTAATCGTTTTGTTTTTGTATGAGAGAGGTGCTAAACCAAACTACCAGAACGCACAATCGCAGGAGATTTAATTATTCCCGAGGCAAAGGTTTTTATATAACTGTATGACAAGTGTGCCAATAATAAGAGTAATTGGCTAGAAGTGAAGAGCATGTGAGTATTGCGCCTGCGCATGATGATGAGACCGGACAAGGTCTGCCTGCAGTGCAATTAAAATACACGACTGTACTATTAACAGAACTATGACAGACCCTCAGTTTTACCCTTGTGAAAAAATAATCGAAGCGAAAAAACAGCTGAGAAATGAAATTACCAAGAGAACCGCGCTGATCGTGAAATACAAGCGCGTGTCGTAGATGTTATGTGCGGTCTTGCTGTGTCAGCAACTGTTGCTCTTGGTATGACTGGAATCACAACCATAACATTCCTGGTGCACCAATCGGTATTATTGTCGAAGCTTTATCAATAGTAATTGGTGTCAGTGTCTCTGGTGATCCTAAACAAGTTAATTTCGATACGACTACACTCTCGTATACAAGGCTATTCCATACATACCAGTCTCAATATGATCATAAAATTGTACTGGGTAGCAATCGAGGATAAATTCAGCAGTACGGCCGAGTCTGAGATTATGCTAGCAGAAATTGAAAATCACAGACAGTTACGAGCACAAATAAGAAACAGCGCAGATTCACAAGACTTCAAAGTCGAGTAATATGCTATTAAAGCTAAGAAAAAAAGATATATAGATGCCAAACACACAAATCTACCTTCCACCAGAAACTATTAAGGAAATACAAAGCCTGTCTGGTTCTGTTCCTGCAAGAGAAGTGAAAGAACGAGATGGAATGAACTCAGACCCTATTATATCACATATAATGCTCTCAAATACTGCCCCTGAGGTGAAACCATCTGATATCAATCCAAAACACTTACAGCTTAAAATTAATAGCCTTTATACCCTCGAACAAAGCACTCCTCCGATGCTGAGCTATAATATGGGACAAATAAAATCAGCTTTCAAGGACATAAAATCAACATCCACAGACACACATAAGTTACTAGTAAATATGAATAAAATTATGGAAACAATGTTTGTTCATCTAATCTAATTTGCAGATATTTAAGCAGTAGCCGCATATTTTAACATGAAACTCATAGAATATAATCTAAAACAACGACTTGAAGTAAAACAAGGTGAACAGATGACAAAAGAGTTTTCAGAACAAATAAGATAGGAGTTTAGTGAGTAGTATAGGTACGATCAGTAATACTAGCCTGTCTGTATTCAGTAGATTCTTTCTTTCAGCGTGTGAATTGATCTCAACCATAGGCTTGCCTGAAGTAGTAGTAAGGTTAGGTCTTGCCTTTTTTTGAAAACCCTTAGGGACACTTCCATCCGGACAAGACTCTACCCTCTAGTGGATCACGTGTGTGCGGGACGCTTACACCCCCGCGGACAAAATTAAAAATTACTAACAGGCGACTCTCGCGTGTGGGTTAAACTGTTATGTGGGGTACGGGCGAGGACGGGTGGAATGGCCCCAAAGTAGAGAAAAAGGTCAAAACACACAGTTTTATACCACTTCTGTACATATACTCAATGAATGAGAGCTATATTTAGAATATAGGATCACTCAAACTCGGACTTCTTACGTAAGATTTTAATCATGAACCAAATAATGGACCTTTCTCAAATAAATGAGATATCTTTCCTAATGCTAAAATTAAAATACACTTTAAATGAATAAAATAAAATCATCATCTCCTTACATATCTTGACGGTGCCGTGCGAAATTTATCAGTGCGTGTATGTATTAACGTATGATATAAAATCTGTATACCGTTACAATATGAAATTCTGAACTTTGTTCAGAAATAATAAAATAAAATAAAAGGAGAATAAAAGAGAAAACAAAGTAATGTAAGCACTCATACACATAGCACGACGTTCTAACCATCTGATCAATGCGGTCACTTGACAGATGTGGCATTAGATAATGTATAGAAGATGTGGCATTAGATAATGTATAGAAGATGTGGCATTAGATAATGTATAGAAGCCAGTATAGTCTGCTTACAGAGTTTATGTATACACTTTCATTTAACGATTGACTGTTTGTTATGAAACAAATTAGACGGATATAAATCACATGTTAGCATGTAACATCTTCCAGTTGATCAGTGTTGTATATTGACGTCAGACGGCGAGATTTTCTGATTCGCTCTATATATATATCATGAGATTCACCGTTCTGTAGTATTGAGCCTTAGTAAATTAAATTCAAAATATGATTAAATAAAATAATTATATCAAACTATGAGTTTATTTAACTATTTGTGCTGCTGAATTAATTGTAAGGACTCTCGGATTAAACAGTTTGCTGAGCATTTTTTCTGTTCAAACTTCGTTGAATTTTATTAACAAATACACAGTCAATCCTTACTTAACTACAAGGATGCCTGGGCTGTGTTTTCTATTTTTACCTTGTACTAATTACACAACTGTATAAACGGAGTGTTGTGTGATATTTCCTTGTACTAATTACAAGAATGTCTGGACGGTGTGTTCTCTGAGTTTTGTAACCTGACATGCGGAAAATGTACCGAGGGACGGCCATGTGACAAAAATTCTGGGGCATGTCCGAGTGGGTGTGACCGAGGATGGACGGGAACAAGATGTGATCTGAGTGAGTAGAACTGAAAATCTAATCACTCTTCTTTGACTTGTATACTACCAAAGAACAGCCTTTGTCTCAGTTGTGAGATGGATCCAGACCATCATGACTCTATGCGAAGTCCTGGTCGAGGGCGGTAAGTTGCAATGTATATTGGTTACCATGAAAAATACATCATGATGACTAGAAAGAAGTTGACGTGTTCGTGATGTTTCATTTTCTAATCTATAATGCTATCTTACCACCATTACTAGCATTCAGTTAACCACAAAGTCATGCATTAACCCGATTGTTCATTTTAGCTATGTAAATTTCAAATTTGATCATCACTAAAATGCTTCTTGAAGTCCACCTTGTTACGACCTTCAAATTGATTATCAGTACAGCAAATGTCCTATAATTCTACCTTGTTTATATGATCAATAACGTGTCCTAAATAGAATAGTATTCCACTGCTTTTCCAAACTAAATTTTTAAAAATCTGTGTCAAAGTCATTAAAAATGAAAAACAGGGATCAATGGTTAGTTCTGATGAAACAGATGCTTCCCACCTACCGAAATATGGCATTCCAGCCCTCATGTTGAAATTGTGCATGCAATAAGAATTCGTGCCACTTGAAGCGTGCATGTACAATAATATTTGCATATCTTGATTACACGAAAACTATTGGAAATTTGTGTCATATATATATATATATATATATATATATATATATATATATATATATATATATATATATATATATAGGAAAGATCACCTTAACAGTGGCTTACCGATAACTACAAAAGGATTATTTATCAAAGTAGTGCCGCTGCAACAAATTATAGGTCTCGTCCATGATATTAGAGATGATAGTCCGTGTGTGCCATTTTAACCTATATAGTGTTTTATATCGCTAAGTTTGTAGTATTTTATTAAATGGCGTCTATTTACATGGAAAAATTAGACCCCTTTCGCACAGCTGCCATTGTGAATTTTTGTAGTGAGTAAAATAACTTTATTTACTAAGAATAAGGACAATTTTGATAGCAAATGTGTGACAGTCTAGCTTTATATACATAACCACACAAACAGACTTTATGAACCAATATAAGGCTAAGAATGGGTAACGTTTGCAATGTATCTATAAATATGGTTTGATTATTTAGTAGTTTAAAATTTTCACCTTGTATTAATTATTAGAATGCCTGGGGGATTGTGTGTCTGATCTTACCTTGTATTAATTAGAAGAGTATCTGGCGGCGTAATCATTGATTTTTATTTTGCATCAGTTAAAAGAAATTGTTCTCTGATCTTTAACTTGTATTATCTATACGAATGTATTAACGTTGTTTTCTCAGATTATTAGCTGATATTCTTAAGAAGAATGTCTGGCCTGTTTGTTGCCTGAGATTTACCATGTATTGACTGTAATAATGTCTGGGCTGTGTTTTCTATTTTTACCTTGTATTAATTACACAATTGTATAGAGGCAATGTTGTGTTATTTCCTTTGTATTAATTACAAGAATATCTTGCCATCTGTTGACTGGTTTTTAAATTGTGTTAATTGATAGAATATCTTGGCGGTGTGTTGCCTGACTTTTACATTGTACTACTTATAGAATGTCTTGACGGTGTGTTCTCTGAGTTTTGTAACCTGACATGCGGTAAATGTACTGAGGGACGGCCATGTGACAAAGATTCTGGGGCGTGTCCGAATGCGTGTGACCGAGTGGGCGTGTCCGAGTGGGTGTGTCCGAGTGGGTGTGGGTGTGTCCGAGTGGGTGTGGGTGTGTCCGAGTGGGTGTGTCCGAGTGGGTGTGACCGAGAATGGAAGGGAAAAAGATGTGATCTGAGTGAGTAGAAATGAAAATCTGATCACTCATTTTTTTACAATTTAACGTATGCGTGTAGTTCCTTTTAAAATTAGAATATTTTAACAATGTGGAAGTTAATGTTTTGTATAGTATATGTAGAATTGTTTATTTTCTACATCAGCATTTTAAATTTGAACAATATTTGCCATGTGACATTTTACACTAAAAGTAACCATTTTTATCATTTCCGTATTTGTTTATGTCGTTGCACGACATATTCTTGCGATTCATCGAACGACAAACATGCTATAGTGCTTTTAGACAGACATATATTCGTTGTCGAGGTTAAGCGTAGACTTTAGTGCTTTTAGACAGACATATATCCGTTGTCGAGGTTAAGCATGGACATTGGTTGACATTGCATCGTCGGAATTTCAAAATTAATTTAAGCTCCTAAAAAATTAATCCATTTTTGCTGTCCTTCTTTACTCTTCAAACGGCACATTTTTATGCTTAAACTTGCTACATTTTTCAGTACAATATTTCGTCTTATATTTTGTTTGTCCAGTAAATATCCTTCCATTATATATTCCAAAATCAATAGAAAATGTTATGAGTGTTAGTTATTGGAAGTATTTGCAATATCGAACACTTGATATTGTTTTCTACATACCACGCGTTATTACGACTAATAACGAGAGCATAGGGGTGACTTGTCGATCCTATGTACACAAGTTCTAAACATGAGAAAATAGAAACATTAAAAACATTTGATATATTACTGTATTACCACATTTAATCGATGGATGTCATGTGAAGAAAAAAAACAATAAGTACTTAATATCTTTTATACGGATGGTGTTCAACTTTCATCAGTTCTAATCTGGAAAACAATTATATGACAAGCAATAGTACGATACAGTACAATCCTGAGTTGTTAGTTCAACGAAATGTGTAGTGACTGAGGAGATTTCTAATTCATGATTTTCCTGGAAATGTATATTTTCTCTCCTGGAAATATGGCAAGTGTTGCTATTACTATTGCAATGATGCGCTACACGGAAATCTTCTTCTGGAATAACGTGTGTGGACTGATGAATGAACCACTTTGATTGGTAAGTGCAGGAGCTTTCATTTGCAATTACATTACAATATTTGTTTCAACTGGGGCTGATTGGGGTGTTTAAATATGATTGAAGAATGCAGGTCTGACTTAACAAATTTCTGGTTGATGCCGGCCTTGCCATTGCTCTTGAGACAGTTTGGATTTTTGTAGCCATTGATGTGTATAGCTTGTTTGTCTGACACAGTGTTTTCTGTTACAGTTTGTTCTAAACAGAATCGCGAATTTTATTGTAGCTCTGTACATTTTCAGGTCAGCGTCATTAAATATACCTAAACGTATCCCAATTAGTTTCACACGAAGTATGGCGCTAGCCTGAAAATTTTACTGCGTTACAGATAACATAAAATTCGCCGTGATGTGTGGAATGAACTATAGTTTCTAGCATAATACGAAAAAGCTCGACTTCGCGTATGTGTGTTTTCGTCTGTCTCTCTCAAAATGCCTTTCATGGTGTGTTATCAACGTTACAGAGACTATAAGTTGCTTTATGAGTGTTTTTCTTTTAGTTATGTATCTTTTATTGTTTTTCTTGTTGTTGTTTGATTTTTTAACAACTACGTCAGGCACAACAGAAGACAACAAGGGCTTCTTTTAAAGCAGTTACAGTCGTGTAGACACCATGACTGAGACTACCTGACTTAGACAACTAGACTGGGATAAGAAAAGTAAGGTTAGCAAAGCAGCTAGATGTCTCTGTCTTATGGATGAGAAATATATTTATTTTATATCAGGATTACAGGATACAGCATTCACTACGGCTGCCATAGGAGGTATAGTTGGTGCTGTTATTGTGGTTGTCGTTATGATTATCACTTTGGTTATAGCAGTTGTAAAATGGAAAAGGTATGTTCAATTTTCCCTAATTCAATTAACACTTTAACTTACTTTAATTAATCTAGTTTTTGTTTTGCCAGTGTCTAACAAACTCACTCATCGCTATGTAATACCTGTAGACACCTCATTACTCAATCATGTATGGGATGTTTTAGCGATAATTATGTGAATCAATGCTCTCGCAATGTGCTAGCTTGGTGACGCGTCGATGTACGCATTCTAAAGTTACATATCCTGGATGCAGATAAGACAAATGCAGTAGCACGTTAGACGAAACGAGTAAATAGACTCGAAAGTTTGTTTTTGTGTATAAACATTAACGATTACAACAGTTAAAGAACACAGCTAATATCTTGTGCCGGTAAAATATTTTAGGACTCATACGAAGCAATGGCACATGAAGAAGCAGAAAGGAAAAAAGCGGATGAAGCGTTGAAGTGAACGAAGGGTGTATTGACGTATTGAAGAAGAGCGTATTGACGTATTGAAGAAGAGCGTATTGACGTATTGAAGAAGGGCGTATTGACGTATTGAAGAAGGGCGTACTGACATATTGAAGAAGAGCGTATTGACGTATTGAAGAAGAGCGTATTGACGTAATAAAGAAGGGCGTATTGACATATTGAAGAAGGGCGTATTGACGTATTGAAGAAGGACGTATTGACCTATTGAAAAAGAGCGTATTGACGTATTGAAGAAGGGCGTATTGACGTAATGAAGAAGGGCGTATTGACGTAATGAAAAAGGGCGTATTGACGTATTGAAAAAGGGCGTATTGACATATTGAAGAAGAGCGTATTGACGTATTGAAGAAGAGCGTATTGACGTAATAAAGAAGGGCGTATTGACATATTGAAGAAGGGCGTATTGACGTATTGAAGAAGGGCGTATTGACCTATTGAAAAAGAGCGTATTGACGTATTGAAGAAGGGCGTATTGACGTAATGAAGAAGGGCGTATTAACGTAATGAAGAAGGGCGTACTGACATATTGAAGAAGGGTGTATTGACGTATTGAAGAAGGGCGTATTGACGTAATGAAGAAGGGCGTATTGACGTAATGAAAAAGGGCGTATTGACGTATTGAAGAAGGGCGTATTGACATATTGAAGAAGAGCGTATTGACGTATTGAAGAAGAGCGTATTGACGTAATAAAGAAGGGCGTATTGACATATTGAAGAAGGGCGTATTGACGTATTGAAGAAGGGCGTATTGACCTATTGAAAAAGAGCGTATTGACGTATTGAAGAAGGGCGTATTGACGTAATGAAGAAGGACGTATTAACGTAATGAAGAAGGGCGTACTGACATATTGAAGAAGGGTGTATTGACGTATTGAAGAAGAGCCTATTGACGTATTGAAGAAGGGCCTATTGACGTTTTGAAGAAGGGCGTATTGACATATTAAAGAAGGGCGTATTGACGTAATGAAGAAGGGCGTATTGACGTACTGAAGAAGGGCGTATTGACGTATTGAAGAAACCTAAGATTGGACTAATGTAAACAAAAGATGGACAACATTCCATGGATTTGTAACGGAAAGGAGATAACAAGATGAGAACTAGTTTTACGGATATATATGCTTACGTTCTATTGAAAACAATTCAGCACTGTCGGGTCAAAGGCAATCTGCAAGAAAGATTCTTTCACTGGATGAAACAACATTGTCTGAATACCTCTCTGGGAACAAACTGCACATTTTGTGTTTTCATGAGCTGGCATTTGACAACAAGTCAGATAGAGACATACTGGAATTGTGAGACTTGATATGGAAAAAGAAAAGAAAACAAATGTGACACTATAACCTTGATGGAGTTGGTGTATACTCTTACGTTAGGTCTGTGTGTCTCCAGTAATACTTCCTTTTCTTTGCGCAGGTTTTAAAACTTAAAAAAAAAAATCAGTAGATTCCTAATGGTAATATTAAAATTCTCCTATACTGAAAGACGGGTGGTATGCATTTGCTGCTAATGCATGAAATTCACTCGAGAATAATTTCGGTTTGTCGTATTGTCTTTGGGTTTCGTATCCTCGAAGTTTTGTTTTGCTTTGATTAAGTCTTGCCAAATGATACCACTTTTTTTGTTGATGAGATAAATGAACGTTCCCTCTCTGAGTCACTCTACTTTGTCGATAAACGAGGCGGGATCGGGAATCCACTTATGGATATAATCTATCAAATAGTAGTAATGTAAAGGTATGATAAAGTATATTTCAATACAGCAGTGTATCCTCAGCTAACACACATGCACACATCAAGCAAAGGCTGTAAGTCTTGGTGTATTTAACCTGTATAAAAAGATAATTTACAAAAGAAAACAAATCTGGCAAAGACGTTTACCTATGCCTAGCGTTTCCTTATTCAAAAGATATACCCTAGCATGTATGTACTTTCCAACACTTTATATAATGTTCATTTGTAGCAGTATCCTATAATAGGCAATTCATTGACTGGTTTCTACATGTAAGAACCTAGAACTTGCAATCGTTATAGTTGTTCCTTCACAATTAGCCAGTACTATACGTTTACAAATTGACATAACTGTCAAGAGAATTTGTCTTTGTCATTGTGCCTAATTTGGCTATCTGAAATTTCAGCAATAGAAATTAATAGTTGTTGTAAATTAAATTTAAAAAAAGAGCTAATATTAGGATAAAAATAAATAAATAAATTTGTAAAAATAAACACATTAATTTGTAACAATCCTGATACTAATTTCGTTCATACTACATCATGTGATATTGATTCGAATGCACAGAGCAGCGCCAAGATTTACACTAAGACTTTATTCAATAACAACATATGACCGTACTAATCTGAGGCGGTATCAATTTGGTTTGTGGATGTTCAGGCGCGGTGTATTATGTTATCAGAAGGATTGTTTTGAATTTCTAAACAAAATTATAAAAAACGGATTCAAAACATTAAGATTCTCCCTGATACAACATCCAAGAGAACTGTCTCAAGTTCTATAAGAGCTTACCGTGATCGTTACAAGACCTCTGAAGTAGTGGCGTACTAAAGGAAAACGGCACCCCCTCCCACCAGCTAGGGGGTTTGGAGAAGCGCTGTGAGCTCCCCCAGCGGTGCATGGGGCTAAGCTGTGGCTGCTAACGAGTTTCCTGCAATTCAGTGTTATTTAGTGGGGGGTTTTCTGGCATCTAAATTCTATCTTTCACAGCTGTTTTGGCGCCCCAATATATATATATATATATATATATATATATATATATATATATATATATATATATATATATA
>JAECUM010088031.1:0-16580 GCA_016617855.1 Megalonaias nervosa | reverse complement strand
ATATATATATATATATATAATCCATTACTGACTCGAGGAAAGCTGTTAAATTATGACATTATACATTATTTATTTAAAGACTTATCAGTAGATGTAAGGCAGATATAAGAAAAGTTTTAACACATAATCATTGTTTACCGACTGAGAATGGATGATGGGAAAATCTGCCTGGACATGAATGACTGAGCAAACTTTGCGTGCAAAACTGTGTGGGTTATTAATTTCATTATATCACTGAATGTAGCTAACTCAGAGAACAAAGAAATCAACTTCAACCAAAATACTTCTACAGCAGACCAAGTGTACCAAACGTTAAAGAATTATTGCGTTCTCTGAACCTGACATTTAAAAAAAATTCTCTTTAAAATTATTATTATTTTATCAAAATATTTTTAAATCTTAAATCATCTTTACTCGACGTGTTGTTAAAAGAGTTAATTCTTTAGGAAGAGAAAAGAACCATAGATTCATCATTGTAAAGAAATGAATTTACTACCGATTAATTTGCGTTCCGTTTATCGTAAATTTATATAATGTCTTTCCAATTATGTCAACCTGTAAGTATATACGTTTGTACTTGGTTGTATTCCTTTGGGGTATTGACTGCGATGTTGTTGTCAACCAGAGTTAAATTGCAATTACTGTGCATAAATTTATATCGTCCATGGCTGATGTACACGCATGCAAAGAGAGATACTAAAAGTGTACGTCGTATGTTGTGAATTGCGAACTGGGTGTAATAAAGAATTTGTCATTACGTAAATAAATAGGGTACCACCTCATCAAAAGCAATGTTGTCTTGGGGATATAGGAACGTGTTGGAAATGGTGTCATGAAGCATGTAGGAACGGTCATCTCGATTGCTGTAGCCTATGCTGAGGAGAATCCAGACGTAAATGAGATTGATAACAACGTCTTGCAAGACTCCTTTGGCTTTGAGGTCAATCTCTTTGAGCTTTTTAGCTTCAAGAAGAGCCGTGCGAGAGAGAGGTGGTGCCGGTTTCCTCGTTAACGCTTAATAATAATAATAATAATAATAATAATAATAATAATAACACTCATCACTTTCTAACTCATCATTTAAATGTATGTTGCACAATCATATTTTAAGTACGCCCACTGCTGTGCTTAGGTGAAGTTCAGTACGGATCCTTCTAAAACTGGATTCTTAATTAGCGCAGAAAGTTTGGATGAAGATTATTGTTGAAATGTTTAATGGTAAGTCTCAAGTACGATTAAATAATTCTTCATTGGCCTTAGTTCATACGTATGTTGATTTGTTTATTTTCTTAACTTCCATTTTTCTTTCACAGTATGTGACAGTTTTAGAAATATGCTGAGACTAAAGACGTTTTATAATATAAAAAGAGGTTTACACATTAGTTTGAGATGGCTACGGTTGTTCCAAGTATATTTCAAAGGTACACCGTGAAACAGAGATATTGCAACCCATTAATTCATCAATGAATCAATCGGCCAATCAATTAATCTAATTTTTAATATACATACATACATACATACATACATACATACATACATACATACATGCTGTTACGACTCTATGGTCTTAAAATAAGTAACAGAAAAAGGCGAAAACCAAACATTGTAAAATTCAGCAAATAATGTATTTCACTATAATACAAGTGAAAATTTAAAATGAACTTATATCATTGTGAATTAAACTTCAATTAGTCCTAAACGTTTTATCGCTAGTCCAAATGTATGTGGGTGAGTGTGTGTGTGATTTGGATATTTAACGTAGCTTTAACAATTTTTCAGTCATATCGCTACGATGTCTGCAGTGTGGCAGTTTATAGTGATGTCTAGTACTGGGGCATCATGCGTCAGACATGTAGCATGATGTCCCACCTAGTCTCATTATCCTGACACCAGGCCAACCAGTCCTAACACTAACCTCTTAATGCTTAGCGCCAAGCGAGGCAGCTGTTAGTACCATTTCTATAAGTCTTTGGTATGACTCGGCCGGGAATCGAACCCACGACCTCCCGCATCCGAGGCGGACGCTCTAACCACTAGGCCACCGGAGCGGTCAGGGTCCAAATGTATAAAGTTTCAACTAAATTTCAGTGGTATTCCAAATAAGTTCCAATATTGAATGTGTTGATGTGCCTGTAGTCTCGAACGTGGTAAGGTGCCAATGGTCTAAAATGTGATGATGTTCCAATAGTTTTAGATATATCACAATAATAAATCCAAAAATGTTCTAGTCTGAATTCACCATAATTCCAGATTAATGTTCCATTTCAAGAGTATTACTGATGAGCACTTTGTATTTCCAATGAATAATAATTGAATAAATAATTCCAACAAATTAAAAACTGAACACAACATTAAGACTGATTATAATTATTATTACTATTATTGTGCAGCAAACGTCATCAATGTTTCGACTACCACTGGGCCAGAACATGAAGCGCCGCTTAACAACTTTCGCCATGAACAAATCTTTAAGTATATTATATTTCTCCTAGAATACTTATCCAATCATATTACGTTAAGAATATTAGCCTGCTACCAGCGAATCCAGCCCTACTAAGGGAGGAGAAATCGTCTTTCCCGGTCTATATCGATAGACAAAGGTCAATATCTCTTACCCATTATCTTCCCCTGGCACCGCCAGGTGTCTCTAGTTTTTAGCTGAGCAAGATATTATCGAGGATGTTCGCAAGGCGGGGTGGTTGGGAGGTTATTGTTAGTAATGTGATTAGGTAAGTATTCTCGAAGAAACGTGATTTTCTTATAAATTTACTTTCTCATTCCAATACGTTCCCTAATCATATTACGTTAGGATAATAAATAGGAGGAGGGGATGCTGAGCATCTGACCTCTACCTCGGGTATCCTTCTAGGGAAGAATAGCCGAATTCGACCATATGAATGATAACCCGTTCTCCTAATTACATAAGCAACAAAGCAGGGGGTAACTTGATCTGTGACACTAACACACGGTTAGGAAGATATTATTTAAATCTTCTTACCTAGAAAATTTAGCCAGCGAATGCAGCGAAGCTAACAGGCTGTGTTGACTGATCCAAGTGGGTCTGGCGGCCGTCTATGCTGCCGCCACTGGACCTACCAGAAGGAACGAAGAGGCGTTTACGCGTGCCACCACTTGTCTCTGTGCGCTTCAAGTGCGAACAGGATCTTGCATGGTTGCTGTTCTCTACCTGACTATGGAAGAATGTGAGCGAGTGACTACCCTTTGATTACCGACAGACGGCAACCTATTTTGGACTACGAAGCCCGATTGTGTCAAGAGAACCACCGAACCCTCCGATCTGAACTGAACAGAGTCCGGATTGACATAAAGGGCATGCAGCCCTCTTACCGTGCATGCAGAAGCTAAAGCTATCAGGAAACACGAGATGCATGCTAGTAACTATCGTGAAGTGTAGGGTAGAGGTTCGAATGGATTCGAATCGAGCCGCGTTAAAACCTAGGATTGGTTCCACTTTGAGACAAAATGAGGGATATTGGTCCAATGAGACCAATTTTGTCTAAAAGATCAGATAGGTCTATATCCCGCCCCAAAACATGTCTGCCATGATGTCAGAATATGTCTAATATCATGGTTCGGTAGCCTTTGGTAGAAATTGGGGCCCAACTGTTTCTCCTGAAAGAGCCAGAGAAAAAGTCGGCCAGTTGAGGGATTGAGGGACGCAGAAGGACGATGTTGTTGGTAAACACCAGTCCTTGAAAATACGTCACTTTCCCTCATAAGCCCACAGGCTGAGGATCTTCTTGCTCTCGAGATTCTCTACACAATCGAAGATTTGAATTGTTTGTCTCGAATTAGAAGAGGAAGGTTCGGGCAGGGAAGGACCACCCGTGACAGTGGATGCTGGAGAAGATTCGGGTTGGCCGTAATCTTCATTGGCAAATCTATCGATAGAACCAGTAGATCGGTGACCCAGGACTTGTCCCATCTGAAAGGGGCTATAAGTATCATCTTGCCATTCTGACCCCGTAGCTTCTGGATTATTTCCGGACTCAGCACCGTGCGACGGGAGGCAAATGCCCACAACCCTTCCCAAATGATTGCGAGGGTATCCACGGCCCAAGCTTTTGAGTCTGAAACTGGAGAGACGGATATGGGAAGCTTATGACTTCATCTCGTCGCCAAGAGGTCAATCATCCGACGTTCCCAAAGTGCGCCAATCTGAGTGAAGACTGATTGATGAAGAGACAATTCCGTGTGAAGGACTAGACCACTTTTGGATTGAGTGTCGTCAAGACACTGAGTCTGTCGGGAATGTGTCTGGTTTGTATGATGATATGGAAATTGTTGTAGCAATGTAGAAACTGCCAAATCAGAATACATAGGTCGGGTGATTTGGCGCTTCCCTGTTTGAGGAGATAGGTCACCACCACAGAGTTGTCAGACCTAATGAGGACCGTTTTCGCCTAAGAGTTGATCTTTTTCAGAAGTGAAAGGCATTGATGACGACCTTCATTTCCAGGGTGTTGATGTGTAGAGGCAGGTCCCCTGGCTCCCACGTGTCGCTGACGGTAGTGAAGGTCTGCAACAGGTGGGCACCCAAATCGTAAGCACTGGCGTCGGTACTTACAAGTTATTTCCGTTTGGGGCTTCTTCAGCGGGATTCTTAATGTCAGGTGACCTGAGTTACCCCACTGACGCAGGAATGATTGAATATCGGGCATGATCATGACTGTTTGATCAATGGGACTTGAAATGGGGCACCAATGAGCAGGTTCGCATAAAGAAGACGGTCAAGCGGGATTAAGTCCGCTCCTCTTTAAATAAACCGAGGAGTAAGTTATGCTTCTCCAAGATTACTTAACCAATCATATTACGTTAAGAATATTAGCCTGCTACCAATGAATCCAATCCTACTAAGAGACGAAAAATCGTCTTTCCCGGTCTATATCGATAGACAAAGAGCAATATATCTTGCCCATTACCTTGCCTTGGCACCGCCAGGTGTCTCTAGTGTTTATCTGAGAAAGATATTATCGAGGATGTTCGCATGGCAGAGTGATTGGGAAGGTTTTTAAGTAATGTGATTTGGTAAGTATTCTCGGAGAAACACGATTTTCTTACAAATTTGCTTTCTCCTTCCAATACGTTCCCCAATCACATTATGTTAGGAGAATAAATAGTAGAAGGAGGGATGCTGATCATCTGACTTCTACCTCGGGTATCCTTCTAGGGAAGAATAGCTGAATTCAACCATACGAATTGCAAGAACTCTGTCGCTGAAATCCAAGTCTTGTTGGAACCGGAATTGACGAGTTCGACGATTCTGGGAACGCGATCACAAGGAATCCGCACCAGATTCCAGTTGGTTAAGAACTCCATACCTAGTTGGACAAAGTTCTTGGATGGACGGAGTTCTGACTTTCCCAGTTCAATAAAAAGCCTAGATGATCTAGAAGAGAAAGATCGTTCCTGCCTTGGAGTAGGATATAACTTACCATGTGATTCTGTAGGATGTCCAGGTACGCTGCCGTCGTTGTAAATGACGCCGACCGGAACAGGGAGCCCACAAAATCCATCGTCTGAGTAAAAGCCTAGGGGCTTATGCTGAGGCCAAATGGAAGAACGGTGAACTGATAAACTGTGTCTCAGTAAGCAAAAAAACGGACAAAATGTTTGTGACTCGGGGTGGATAAGGATGTGAAAAATATGCATCGGTCAGATAGAGATTGATGGTTTACTCGAACGGGGAGGCGAATTGAACTCACCGTCTCCATCTTGAACTGGTTGAGGAGACTGCAGCTGATGGCTGGTCCCAACTTGCTGTTTGAGTTCCGAAAAAGAAACAGTCTTGAGTAAAACACTGGGAACTGTGGCCTTGCACAAGCTCCACCACTTTTATTGAGGGGCGACCCTACAAACGCATCATTCTCCCGATCTGATGATGTATTCGCGAAGAGAGTAGAGGATTATGGGGGAGGGGATTGCTAATAAACGAAACCCAAAGCCTCTCCGAATGACCTAGATTACCATCACTCCCCGTTCTGAGGGAACAGGGAGATCGAGTGTGTTAAAAATCGGTTTCTTACCGCCTCTGTACGATTGCGTTCTTGGGATCGATGTTGGGGCATATGTGACTGAGAAGAACCTCTGTTCTAAGGCCGCTTAACGTCCCTTTCAGACTGACGGGGACTGAGTAGTTCCAAACGCCCGTGTGGTGAGGTGGAGAGGCAATTCATGAGCTGCTTGCCTCCGAACTTTCTCTATTCTTCCCCCAAAACAACTGTGATCCGAACAGGGTCTTTCGGAATGGGAAGGGTATGACAAGGTTAGAGATACGTGGCTCGCACACATCCCGAACCAGCTTTGACCGGTATGGAGCGGATTTGTCCGCCCTATATAACAGACGAGAGTACATGTGAACAGCTGCTACATTCTTGTCAAGTGCCGGGAGATCAGTTCTTAAGACATCTGTCGCCATAAGTCCGTCTCTTCCTCTTCATCGAGATCTTCTGGTTCTTTAGAGTGGCGGTAGTGGTGCATGGCATTCTGAAGTAGCCAACACCCTAAAATGTCCTCGACGGCGGCTTGAAAGCTAAACTTCAGTCCATTCCATGTTCAGATCTGAGTATGCTGTGAAGGATGGTGGATTTGAAGGAGTTCCGTTGCACTCACTATGCGTCGAGGCCCAACTGGGTCTACTTGCATAACTAGAGAAGTCATGCCATGTGGTATGAAGGCTCAATTCAATCCTTATGACAACGCCACTAGCTCTCCCTTGTGGACAAGCAGTAAACATAATGAAGTCCGGCACTGCCGGCATCGCCGGCGGGTTTGTCCAGTCAATGGTTGGCCTGGAACTGGCGGTATAGAAGACTGTCCGCTCCAAAGGCCTGGACGGACAGAAGATTTCTCACTGAAATCTCCGTAATAGAAAAGGCATGTCACCGACAGTACGGTTGGAAGGACGGAACTGTCACTAAGAATCCCGTAAATCATAGTTGGCTGGACCGATACGACGAAAAGGTCCACATGTTGGAAGGGTTGGACGGCCGGCGACGGCGTGGTCTTAATATGCATTAGATCCAACGTCATGTGGTCGGCCCGGATGCTGGCGGTATATAAGACGGTCTGGCAAGCACCGGCAGCGGCCGCACCAAAGGCCTAGTTGAACGGAAAGATTTCTCATTGAAATCTCCGATATAGTAATAATAAGATGCCGACGACGCGGCTAGATGGACGGTTCTATCTCGAAGATCCCCGTTTGAACTATTTGGCTGGACAGTTTCAACGTAAAGGTCCCCATTCTTAGACGGCTGTACTGCCGGTGTTGACTGGACGGTTGGTGTTGTCTGATCGGTCGGTAAGGGTACGGTAGTAATAAAAGTTGGATCCAATCGATCCGGCATGAACCCCACGCACCCTGACTTACAGGCCCGAAGGCCATGCTCGGACATACGAGAGGACTTGCGCCTCGTGGACTGCCTAACACTGAGAAATATTTCCAATGAATTGGTATCGCCCACAACCGTAGGTTGTCTTCCTTGATTTATTCCGTTTTTCCTTTCCTTCAGTGCGGAAAGGACGATTGCTTGGAACGTGCATTTCATGCGTATAGTAAACATTTCTCCTGAAACGACACAAGAAGAGAAAACAAAGCATAGATGAACTAATTAGCATGTGACTAACTAACTACTAGCATACATTGCAAAGTAGTATACGACTAATTAGCTAAAAACGGAAGCTCAGACGTCCACTGACTACATATTATAGACGCTACATATCATAAACAGTGTATACATAGTATAAACAAAACAAGAGTCATGGAAGACTTCCATGCTCTGAAGGTGCATATAAGTCATTTGAATTGACATTCTGCTGAAACGACACAAAAGCACAAATTAAAGCAGAAAATAGTAATGTACTGAAATTCGCTAACTAACATAGCAGTGAAAGCGTCGTATCAGAAACTTATGGCTCTGTTACGAACTTATGCACAATGCTTAGTTAATAATTAAACCATAATTTTATCAAAACAGCGTGAAATGTGAATAAACTAAGCATGTACAACAGCGAAGCTAAAAATTAGCGACACCTGGCGGTGCCAAGGAGAGGTAATGGGCAAGAATTATTGCCCTTTTTCTATTGATATAGATAGGAAACAATAATTTTTCGTATTTAGTAGGGCTGGATTCGCTGATAGCTGGCTAGTATTCCTAACGTAATGTGATTGGGGAACGTATTCGAAGGAGAATGCGAAGATTGAGGCATTGACCTGAGGGTATACCCTACCTGTTGGTATTGTCTTCTAAGTCTGTAACTATTGTTTTATTGCAATAATTGTTAATTTAACAAAAACAACATTAAAATCGTTTGATGTATCTCATGATATGGAACGATTTGTATTTCATACGAACCAATGTAACGAACCACATGTGACACAGACAGCGCACAAAATACTTTCTACTATAACATCTATTTTCAGCCAATAATAGGACGTTTTTCTACGTGAAATTCGTTAAAGTATAGTATACATGAAGTGATACCTGCTGTTCCTGTAACAGAGCCTTGGTACTGCCTCATAATGGTCTCCCTGTCCAAAGTTAAGTCTCCATCTTTAGCAATGGTGAACAGTATTGAAAAGGCAGCCGACATAAAGAATACCTTGCAATAAACAAGTACATATTTATTCATACATGTATGTCCATGTAAGTGAATGACCTATAAGGAATCACCTCACTAAATATGCAAGTATATATTTATACATGTTTATCTCTGTAGGTAAATCTCCTATATGGAATCACTACACCAAATATACAAGTACATATTTATACATGTATATCTATTATAGGTAAATGTCCTATAAGGAATCACTACACTAAATATATATTTCTTAATTATTTTCATTTTTAATGAAATTCACTCTATTAGTTGCACGTTCTGATCAACAAAGACTATGCTAGGCTTTAACTTGGACAGAAAATATAACGACCATTTCAGCAGGTGTTATGCTGCATTTCCGAAATTTAAAATACTGCATAATTACCAACTTGTTACAAATATTTAAGCAAAACATACATAAGATCCAGCGTTCTTTATCAATGAACTTGAACTATACGAGGGAAATATTATTACTTATTAATGCCCTGGTGACGTACCTTAAATGGATCAATGAATAATGCTGACTCCAAGAAAGACAAAATGAAACTAAGGAGCCATTCCTCCGACTTCTGTTTACCCCACTGCATGCTATACAACATGATGAAGAATGCTGAGAGCAAGACGGATAATATACTGAGAAACCAAGCAATATACAAAAACCATGATGGTAGGTGACAACCGGTAAAAGCTGGATAGCCTTTAACGATAACACGTTTTTCCAGTTCAATGCTTTCTTTCTTTTTTAAATTAATCCATTTGTCCACAATACGAAGCTTACAACGACTTGAGAAGGAAGATTTTGGCTTCAGAGTGGATGCTTTTTTCTTGTTCCTACGTCTGGACTTTTTGAACAGGATGATTACTACAATCATGACACAGGTTGGAATGAGGGAAGATATCGTTGACACATACAGCTGTGAAAATATAAAACAAGGAAAATTAATTGTTCATCAAACTGGTTGAAAAGATAGAATATTTCAGTCTAAAACGAAAATTGCTAGGTCTATTTGAAATGTTTTTTTTAATGTCCATCTATCTATCTCTGTTTCTATGAATTACGCAATATAATGTACCTTTTGAAGTGTACTATTTGCACCTGAAGTGATCAATTATTTAATATACCATTCCTCTAATAATAATTTTTTTCTTCCCGCTAACTACATTATACGTGTCGAACTCATTCAGAGGAAACTTTAAAATTCGCCAATATAAAAGGAGCAAGTACCGGGAGTATTAGATGAGTCAGTTATTCTTAAACCTGTAATTACCAGTATAAGTTAATATTTTTTTAAATTATGCAGACTAAGGTGCATAAATACCTGTTGAAGAGTAAATCTGAATGGGCCCAGTGTAATCCCGGCTGTACTCTCATAGTTTGATTGTGGATTGAAGTACATAGCATTGGATATCATACTGAGCATTAGAAAAGTCAAAGCGCAGGTTACACGTTGTACGCGGCTGAAGCTGCTAACTTGTGGTCGGTAAAAAATGGAAATCCACATATGGTCATCGGACAAGCTGTCCTTGAAGTTTTGGTTCATACGGTGCTTGAATTTGTTCATACTTTCTTCATTACATGAAGGTATAATGCAGTCGAGCTCTCCGTACTCCACAGCAAGCCAGCGTTCGACCACAAATTCAAAACTGAATGAAATAAACAAACAAATAATTTTGTTATAAGTCAGTAGTTTGGGTTATAGTCATCCACAGATAAGTAAGTGCACCTTTTCCACATTCTTGTATTATCTTTATTCGTATCAACAGGTTGGTTGAAAAACTGAAAAAAATATCTTTCTTTCCGTGGAAATACCTTACGGAAAGGTCAATATTTACGGATGAAGGGGCCGTTTTTGTGGGTGGAGTGGTAAAAATTACATGTCACATTGCATAGAAATTTCAACCTTCTTCCAACAATATTACATACAAAGTCATACACTATGAAAATATTCCATAAAATTGCTCCTGTACGAATTTATTTACAAACTTTTTAATCAAAAATGAATGTTCAAAGAGTTGAAGTAAATCGTTATTTATTTTATAGTTTACCAATAATGATTAGGTTCAACCTTAAACAGAGGCTACATTATTTAGAACAGCAACTTTTTACAGATTTAGCTGGTACATATAATGCTTCAGATTGTGTATTTGGTCCAGCTAATGACTCTTTTCATGTGAAAATGAAGAGATTTTTATTTTGTTAGCATATTTCTTGCGCGAATTGATATAATGAAACTTGATGGAGTGACAGTACTGTGAAGAAATCTCAGAATCCGGCGGATTTCCGAGCGTAGCATCTTTAATGAAAAGATTTTTGATGATTCTGTGTTTACTTGTAAGAAGTTTTTCTTTATTTTGCCTACTTCTGCATTCACGCATTATTGTGTTGTGTGTGTGTGTGTGTGTGTGTGTGTGTGTGTGTGTGTGTGTGTGCGTGCGTGCGTGCGTGCGTGCGTGCGTGTCTTTGGCAAGTTGTAGTCTAATAATTAGGTAACAGAAGCTGCACCGAAATTTCGATTGCCACATAATTTCGATTTGCAACCAGCATCCATCAATGACTGATATCTCTATCATTTTCAATGATAGCTACTTTAAGAATGTTACAGTATGACCTCGCTATGACACAGTGGTTGGGGTCCATAGAACCCGACGGTCTTACAGACCGAACCATGTTATAACCGACCAAGTCCGTTAGTTGAAGAAAGTGATGCATTTACCTAAAATATTCCGGTGTGCTGCAAAAATACGGGCACAAAAATACGTGCTTTTGATTAAATGGAAATAAACTAAAAAACATTTGTATACTGACAAGTAAAATTTGTGTAATACAATCCACACTCCGTTAAGTACTGTACATGTATACAATAAATCCATGAATTCGAGTATATATCACATGTTATGAAATTCATATATGACTCACATCCCGTTAGAAAACACAAATAACACATATATAAAAAATTGCTAGTCCTCTTTTCGATCTATATCCGATTGTCACTAAACAATTCACTACAACTGTCGCAAATAGCACGTGGCTAAAGTTGTTTACATGCTACATGTACATGTACTTAAATTGCCCTAGATTTTGGTCAGCTGGAAACAGCTATCATCTTGCCGAGGCTACCAAGGGGATGAGGCTATTAAAAGAAAATGAAAACATGTGAGCAAATTAATAATTTTAACAAACATTTTTGCAAGATACCCCATCTTCAGGTGACTTGACGGTCAGGTATCTATAGTTTCAAAAGATTAGAAATTAAATTTGCGTTGTATGCCGCCGTTGGTAGCGACCGAAATCATAATTTTTTCTTGCAAAAATGAAACTTTTAAGGGCACAATACAGGTATTCTAGTCGCTTTGCAAAATGGAACAATCCATCAGATTCCATTGCGTTTATTTAAATTTGGTTCTGACTTCCTTTGATGAAAGGTTTTTTGTTGTTGTTATTGACGATTGTAGTCGGCTTTCTTTGATGAAGGGTGCATGTGCTATTGATGTTGTTGTTGTTGTTGTTGTTGTTGTTGTTGTAGGGTTTAACGCCATTTTCAGCACATGATAGGCTATACATGGCGGCCAGTATAATTGGTGGAGGAAGAACCCGAGATAACCTCAGGAAGAACGACCGACTCACGAGAAGCTACTGGCAAGCTTTCTCACGTACCCACGCTAGCCGAGCCTGAGACTCGAACCCACGCAGACAGAGGTGAGATGGCAGTGATCCGTAACGGTGAGCGCTTTAGACCACTCGCTCACTCGGGACCCCTGCTACTGAAGTTCCCGCTAAATGACAGCTTTGGAGGACCAAACAGACGTCCGTTTCTTATTGCGGAGGCAACATCAAATAATTGTAAAACATTGATTGAGACTGATTTTTTTTTTCTTGTTTTAGTATCTATACAGAACGATCTGTGCCTCAAAGGTAATCAGTTTTCTCTGAAGTTTCAGCAAAATCATTTTTTTTTTTTCTGTGTACGTTTTAAAAACAAAAGGTGTTAACCATCGTTTGGTCGATTGTAGCAAATTACTGTTCCTGACTTCAACAGTTGGTCGATTGTAGCTAGGCCTGTCAGCATGACTATTGGATAGACCAAACAAGTAAGTCTCTTTTTTCCTGTTTGGTTTATTTTTGTTTTTGGTTTGTTTGTTTGTATTTTTTACATTTCTGGTAACAGAGTGATACTGCCTTCCGCGCATGCGTCAGAAAATTTAACAAGGCTAACAGGTCTTCCGTTCGGGCAGGGATTACTACTGAACATGTGAGTGTTCTCAAGGATTTAATTCTATGAGTGAAAAATTCTATGAGGGGAATTTTATTTACCATCCACGTACAAAGGTCAGTGAAAATAAATAAATTAATTACTAGAGAACGGCCGATAGTCCGACACCATTTCTTCCGAAAAATCCAGTTCCTTCTCACATAACCACATTGTCTGAAGGGGCCTCATGTGGTTGAGTGATCTAAAGCGCTCGCCTTTACAGTTCACAGCCATCTCAACTCTGTCCGCGTAGATTCGAGCCTCCGGCTCAGCCAATATGGGTATGTAGGAAAGATTGCCAGTAGCTTCCCGTGAGTCGGTGGTTCTTAGCGGGGCTTCCCCGGGTTCTTCCTCCAAACCCCTAAATTGCAACCGCAACAACAACACTGGCCAAGCCCGAGACTCGAACCCATGCAGAGGTGAGACGGCAGTGATCGGTAAAGGCGAGTGCTTTAGGCCATCCGTCTAGTCAAAGAGTAACAGGCATACGAAACAGTTACGGTATGATGAATAACAACAGGTCTTTGGGTTCAGTTATTGACACGTTGCATGATTCACGTGGAACTAGTTATGACAGGACTAATACTTAAAGCCACCATTTTGATGTTAGGATTTCTTTTTCTTTAGACATATTTTCATGGATATTGCTCATTGATTACATAAATGTATACCAGAATGTCTACAGTCTTCACACATTTAGAATATGTTGATCCTGATGGGGAGAGAGAGAGAGAGAGAGAGAGAGAGAGAGAGAGAGAGAGAGAGAGAGAGAGAGAAGAAAAATGAAATAAACCTAGATATGGAAATACAGTTGTGAATAACATATGTAAAGAGAGATACATAACCTCAATGCGACACGGGAGTAGTTCCATAGGGGATGTCGTCCCTGTGACGATATAATTTGTTCCCCACTGATGTATTTCAATATCTCATTGTTAAATATATAATAATATTAGCCAAATAAGCTAAACAAGGTGACAATGTTTGTCCTAAAATATCGGATTTGAAAAGATCGTCTTCGTTTTTCAAACATGATTTTGATCCTGGTTTTTATATTTCTGAATGTGAAATACCAGTAATGATCTAGAACTTACGTTTCTTTTCTCTGGATATCGTGAACGCTGATCCTATCGAGGTACCACGATGCCTGTCTGCCCCCTCCCGAATTGTCATGCCAGATTCTCAAATAGTTGAGCTGCCCCAAATGGGCAGAAGTTGACAGAAGGAAATTGAAAACAGTCCCAGTCTGAAATTCCTGTAGGATAAGGATGAAAAACTGGAATGAACCCGCAGTCGCTATGGATGGCAAACGACGTCAAAACAAATGATTGAGGAGCAAACCAGAAAAGAAAAATAAAATCAAGTGAGACTGTTTTATTCATAATGCTGTTAATTCTTACTTCATTACACATAGTACAACTAATTTATACTTCATAGTACACTGTACTACTATTTCATCATACACTGTACTACTAATCATTGCTTCTTAATATACTGTACAACTAATTCATAAGACACTATGCTACTAATTCATACTTCATAATACACTGTACTATTTGGTCACAATGCACTACTTCATGCTTTATAATACACCACCACTAACTTATACTTCAAAAGTTTACTCCAAGGTCATCATTGCCATGCAGAATTAAGCAAATCAAGTATCAATAGTTGTAAATTTGTATGAATTTATATTTTATGGAAGGAAACTAGAGACTGGCTTTTCCTTTTAAATTTTAAGATGTTAGATTAGCTTTGTTTTTTTGTTTTTTTTTCCATAATCAATAACAATTTCCAACATTTTTCGTAAAAATTTAAATTGTGCTGTCATGTTCGTAATACAAAAAATTGCACAATTTCAACGTAAATTTTGACACTGTAACGTATGCTGTTTGGGATAGAGGAAAGAGATTTGTAAAGATTAAAGCAGTAAGTAAATTCGACTTAAGAAAACAATTCTCACATTCACAGAATTTTATTACATTTGTGGAGATATCACACTCCGATATTCTTTTGTAGAAGAGTTTGACATAAACGTGCAGGGGGTGGGGTCGATTATATTTTCAAATCTTATAAAATCTTAATCACAGAATCGAAGCTTGCAGTACCAGCATATAAAAAGTAACAATTAAATAAATGTTGCATCTTTAGAAAAGTTTCTGCTTCTTCATTTTCAGCTATAAGACGTTTTTGGTTTTTTTTACGTTATGTACAGATTTTAACATTAAATGTCGTACTCAGATGTTACGTTTTTGTTGACATATTGTTCAGTTGTACTTACATTTCTAACTCCGTCGTACAGTTCTCTGACACCTGTGTCCGCATTGACACCAGAGAGCACAAACCCAACCTTAGAGCGTGTGCCGGAACCGGGTCTCGCACCAGTGTATACCCGCAGAAGGTAAAAATAGTTGTCATCCGGAAAATTGTCAGCCAATGGTGTCACTCCCCACTGTAATTTGAAAAAGACCTCTTAAGTCTGCCATGCTCGAAATTAAATGTTTCATCTTTTTATCGCCATTATCATATCTTTGTGAAATTGTTATCAATATTGTAATATTTGCAAAGGATATACGTTTTGCATTATTTTAATAAACTAATATATTAAGTGCTGAGTTTGGGAACTTTTTTATTATTTTGCTTTTCAGATAGTTTCTAAGCATCAGACCCTTTCAAGTTAATGCATTATAACCCACTGATTTTAGGGACATGAGGTAAATGCTGATACTGATGATATATACTAAAGGGAGAAAGTAAATGTAGAAGTTATGATACTAACATCTTTCCATGTTAACAAAGCAATCCTACATGAAAAGATTTTGAATTAAGTTCCATTATTTATAGTTGCAGTTACTATTATTCTCTTTCAGAACAAGTGAACGCGATCCTTCAGCATAAAAAAGAAAAGGAATCGAAGGCATATTTTCCAGCGTAGCTGAAGACAATTTAGCGCTTAACACGATCTTTGACGCCTTTTAGCTGAATGCGGGTCTTTGAGTGTACAATATTGTCGCTGCAAATCAAGAACTCAGAGATCAACATTGCGTGTTAAGAGATGCTCAACTACAGCTGTATATTCGACAAAACTCACAAAATAAATCATTAACATTGATCAGCGGGGTGTAAAGCTTTAAAGCGTTTTTACATTCTAATCTATTTTATGAAACGTTTTTCCAAGAAGTATAATTCTAGAGAATAACAGATAACAACAGTACCTTAAGTATATCCTTTCTATCCTGTCTTCTGGACCATATGACCAATACAATGTATCCAATGAAGATAAGTATCAAAGTGGCCATCACAGCAGCCTGGCTTAGGGCATCAAACTTGAGAAACACGGCCGAAAAATCGATGGCATTGGGTGCAACGTAAAATGAGTTCCCAAAAGTCAGTTCAGTGCCTGTGGCCTTGCATTTACAATATACGGCATTCTGATCAGGTCTCCATGTCATCTAACACCATTAAAAAAAAAAAAAAAACGTGTACATCATCAATGATACATAGTCTTCCTCGTCCTCATCGCAATCGTCATCATCGTCGTCACTGTCATTTTTACAATCATCATCACCCATACTACAAAGAGCAAACTTTATTAATGTCGTCTTTGATATAAAAACTGCAAGTTCCGTAGCATGGTCATGTCGTCATTGGCGTCATTCTCCTTCTCTACTTAATGTCCTTTCTATTTTCAGTTATTTTCATTTTATATAT
>JAECUM010088020.1:0-14892 GCA_016617855.1 Megalonaias nervosa | reverse complement strand
TATGCTATACTATTATGAGCATACGAGATTTGGAATATCATCAGCAAATATAAAATATCAATTTATTTAAAAGCAATCACCGCTAAATCACAGCAAGGTAATTGAGAGTGGCATGCATTTCAAAACAATCTATGTATTTCTTACTAGTAAAATGGTGTTTTCTAACAATGGCTGCTGTGTGGCCTTAAAGGGTAAATATTGGGTAAATACATTGGATGCAATGTATAACAAAGCTACTAATCTGAATTTCCTTTTCCTAAAGTTCTTACTAAAACCAAAATTTAATATAAAATATTTAATAGAAATGTACTAACAGAAGATGGATGGATACAAATTTGACTGAAGAATATTTTATCTGTATGAAAAAGCACTATTAGTGAGAAATTTTATTTATACAATAACTACGATTTATTTTGGCAAGGAAACAATAAAAGACGGGAAATGTGAAACGCTAATTTTTACATTTGTACACTATATACACACCAGACTTTTACATTTGTACATTATATACACACAAGATATTTACATTTGTACACTATATACACACAAGATAAATTTTTTGGCTTCTGATGGGTGATTCCATTGAATCTAACAAAATGTGACATTTCTGCACCATTTCAAAGAATAATGTCTTATATAAGTCTGGAACATTTCTTTGTTCGTGAAACAATATTTTGCATTAACATACAAGATCGCTCTTTCATCAGTCACTTGATTGTTGATGGTATTATTCTTGATGAAGTTAAAAGTCTCCAGGGATAATATTCATGAATGCAGTTCTCAATGTTCAAAATGATCTTGGTGTCACCTTAAATTAGTTTGCTTTGCAGATTTCAAACTCTACCTCAAAGGTCACAACCTCTACAACCTGACCAGTTTGAACAACTGTCTCATCCATGAGTTAAGCACATAATTTCCAACAGCATATTTTCTTCTGTCCGAGTGTTCTCGATGTCCACCTGTTGCTTATTGGATTGTGTATACCTGAAATATTCGGGTCAGTATTAATAAATCCAGTATATTATTAATGCAGTTTTACTCTAAACTAAAGCTGTCGAGTATTTTGAACGATATCATGTTTTGGTGTTGATTGTTTCATGCTTACAAGAGAAGAAATAAATATTTACATGACGGTTTTCAAATTGTAGTGCAGAAAAAGTAGCTTAATAGCAACCCTTGACCTGAAAATGTGATTCTGATTGTGGTAGTCAGCATTTAGTTCGACAATATTTTTACTTAGCTGTATTCCTCGCTATTAAGTAGCTCTAGAGTTTGAGAAAATACAACATGTGATTATGACATTTAATCCAGACCATGTAAATGGACTGAATGTAATAGTTAGCCAATTTTCAGATAAAGAATTCATGGCTTTATCTCTGAGGTATTAAAGAAGTAACACAAAAATGGGTAAACGGGTGAGTTATTCTGATTAGCGTCTTTGATACTATCCTGTATGCAACCAGTCGTATAGTCGATACAAAATAAGTCTTCAACGGTTCATTCTGGTTTTGCAAACAACTTTTTATTTATGTTTAAAAAGAGATTGAAAACTTGACACATAACCTTGGCCATCGGATTTTAGCCCTACATTCCGCGTATGGTACTCCTTCTAGTAATCATAAAATTTATGTCAAATATTATTCATTCATCTCAAAACAATTTTTAGTTACATGGCCAACGCAAAGGTCAGAGTCTAATATTGACCACTTACGTTGCTCTTGAAGACTGGACACATCAATACTGTCTAGAACACATCTGCTAGTAACGACATAATTAGGGGCCTCGAGTGGCCAAGTGGTCTAAAGCGCTGATCCTTACGGATCACTGCCATCTCACCTCTGTCTGCGTGAGTTCGAGTCCAGGCTCGGCTAACGTGGGTACGTGAGAAAGCCTGTCAGTAGCTTCTCGTGGGTCGATGGTTCTTCCCGGGGTTTTCCAGGGTTCTTCCTCCACCATTAATACTGCCGCCATGTATAGCCTATCTTGTGCTGAAAAATGGCGTTAAACCCTATAACAACAACAACAACAACGACATAATTATACTAAGATTCATTCACTTATCTCAAAACTCTTGAATGTAATGGGTCAGAAAGGAAAGCATTAGAAAATACTGACCCGTGACATGAAGCACTTGACATCTTATCTCAAAAAGTTTTGAAGAGTGCAAAATGAAAAAGGGGACAAACAGACTTGCACATGGATGGATGGACACAAACACTAAATATAATGCAGCTCATTCCAGTTTTCATTTCATTAATAGACACTATACAATAAAATGTACTTAATACCAGATGTTACTGAACGTGCTAATGTAAAAGGTTCTAATTACGTTCTATGTAGCCATTATAAACTACCTTAACGTTAAAAAAAAAAAATGCAAGCGTTAGCTGGAGATTGAAATTTAATATACTGCAGCTTACACGAGGAAGGAGCGAGAAAGTGATAGTGTTGTATTACGTCACTAAAATGTATGAATGGTTTCTTCAGACTAGACAAAATAAGTATAAAAAGAGTCGGTGTAGGGAAGACAAGAAGTATTAGACACGCCTTTGAGATGGTTGCTTGAAATGATAGTCGAGTTGCATTCAAAAATAGACCGCTCTTGTGGCTTAAGTGGTTAGAGCTTCCGCTCCGGATGCGTGAGGTCGCCGGTTCAAAACCCCGCCGATTCATACCAGAGACTTATAGAAGTGGTGCTAGCAGCTGCTTCGCTTGGAACTCAGCATTAAGAGGAAAGTGTTAGAACTGGTCGGCCTTGTATCAGGGTAATGTGACTGGGTGGTAAATAATGCTACATGCATGATATCCCAGTGCTAGACATACTATAAACTGCAACACTGTAGACATCGTAGCGATATGACTGAAATTTTTTTTTATAGCTACGTCACATGCCATGAAAATCTCAAATATGAACTATCAATCTGCATGAAATGATTGTGTTTGGAAAACGCAAATTTCAAAAGTGGACGACTCGTATTCTCAAAATCATTGCTATGTATGTTTCGATATAAGTAATATTCTGGATTTCTGAAAAGTTTTAAAGCAATATTAACGTCCCCCTTACGGTATAAACAAGCACGAATAGGTTTTATAGCACAGTTTATCCACTTGTGACAATACAATGTTTCCACTTGTGAACAATAACAACTATCTACTCAAGAAAAGATACCTTAGAAGGGTAGAATACTGATAATGCATGCAATCTGAGATAAAGTAATGAGACAAATACACGAGGATTTTTATTTCTTACCATCATTCCTTTTTAAGGACCATTTTAGTATAAAAAATGCATAATCGGCTACTTCTTGATTGTGTCGCTGCTGTGCATTTAATCTTCATGCGCATCTTTCATATTTAGCTACTCTCATCCAAATATCAATATCACACGTTTTTATGTTTTGCGGTAAAAACGCAATGAACAGCAGAAGAGAATATTACAATATCCCATACTAACTGCAATCCATATGGGAATATCAGTTTTATCAAAAAAAAGGAAAAAGAAAAACCCACCAAAAACAACCCCTTACCCCTCAACTAAATATCATTATGGTGATTGTGTTATGTATGTCTATGTGACAACGGATATATAACGGATGATCTAGAATGCAGCTAGTCTTCATTTGTCTGCTTTTAGGGATGAGAGCAAACGTGAATAAGTTATTACGACTCTATGGTCTTAAACTAACTAATGGAAAGAACAAAAACCAAGAAGTTTTGTAAAATTTAACAAATAATTTATTTCCCTAGGATGCAAACGTAAATCGTTCTGTCAGAAAAAAAAACAAAAAACAACTTACATTAAATCCCAAATAGTCCAAAAAAGTTATATCACCAGACCTTCCGAATAAAGTTCTAACAAAAATTCCAAATAAGACCCAACACTGAATGTGTTGATGTGCCTGTATGGCCTGTGATGTGGAGATGTGTCAACACTCAATTGACGGATCAAAATAACGTAATCCAGGGTATCCATGTCTGAATTCACTATAATTCCAATGTTCCTGTCCATGAATATTATTTATTAGCACCTTGTATTGCTAGTGACTAATAATTGAAATAAATAATTTCACCCTAATGAAAATACTGAACACAACAATATAAATGATTACTGCTTCATATGTTATCGGAAGAATGATTAATTTCTCAAGTAAACAAGATTATATGCCTTCTACTTGACCTAGGTTGCAATTACCATTTTATGGAAATACTCTGGCGGAATTCCAATATCATAGACCCAGACCCAAATGAATATGTTCACCATTATTGATAATGATTTCTAATATTTAACCCAGTATCATAGTGAAATATGAACTCGGCGTTATTTGTTTTAAAAAGAAATGTCCATAGTCCATTTTTTATTCGAGGTCAAGTCCACAATACAATTATACATAACTTATAATGATTAAGAAAAAAAACCTAACAAACAATACAGGTTAAATATAATAACACTGTATAAAATCTGCTTAAAAATGTTAGATGGCTACAAAAAAATGTCTTCTAAAAAAAAAACATAAACAGTGTTCTCAACTGCACTGCTATCTTTTATGACTTCATAAAGATGTGGAGATAAGGTAGAATTTAAGCTTTTGATGGAACATACGGCTATTCAGGGAGAAAGTGAAGTGTTAATTTCACACTATTTCATTATATCACGTTTACTTATGTTGCAGCTGACAGAAATGGACATATCATAACCATAACAAATACTCTTGTAGACACGTTAATTTATCGCTATTGTAAGAGCCACAATCGGCCTTCATCGAATATTCCCAAAATGAAACTTACTTAATCTTTTTTGCTTCTTTTCAACAGGAATACCTAAAATAATTTGTTAATGACCTATCCTAAATATTTAAGGTTTTCTCAATAATGCTACAATTGTGGGTGCATTTGAGGAAGTGTTTGTTGACACCTGTTGATTTTTGTGTTACCGGTAGTTGTAGTTGTTGTTTTATTGTTAACCACTTCTGTGATAACAAAAGTTCAGCAGTATTTTAACATCAATGAAAGTAGAGCATGTTTCTCCTAAAATGAAACGACTGGGTTTAATAAGGGCCTATCAGCCCGGCCTTAGGCCGATTAGACCGATCTGGCTCACAGGGGTCCCGCGCTTAGTAATTATTAAAAATATATCTATAATGAGAAAGTAATTTTAAAGCGATGGAAGAAACGTTTAAGTTCAATGTTGTATAATACTTATTTAAAAAATTATTTCCAAATGCCGTGCTCACAGGGTTTCCCGCGCATAAATCCAGGGCACCCCGTCCAAAACAATCCAAATCGGGCCCGGCCTTTGCTAAGGCCGTTACTGGGGACGATTTTGGCCTACCAATCAGAATCCTATTATACTCATTTATACAAAAGAGGCCCTTTTCTCTTCCCAAAATTACACATTTAATTCTTATCCAGGATAATCTTTAATAAAGAGAATCGGCTATTAAAAAAGACAATGGTTGTCTCCTGTCGTGGATCCTATTTTAGTGGGTTATAAACAGCATGGCTAACAAGCCCTTATGACCCTAAGAAACTGACTGTCAACAAGAGATGTATTTCCAATTCTGCATTTGCACACATTATGCACAATAATCAATGACACTATGTATAAATCGGGCTTTTTGTTTTGCAACATTGTTTAGTTGATTTGTATATTTACGTTAAGTACGGTTGATTACATCTGTTACGTATTTTCGTTTTCACTTAAAAAAATATGTTTATGGTTGTGTTTAACACTGACTTGCATGTCAAAATCTCGCCATTATCGCCACAGAATAAAAATCTATGTTTTTCTTTATCATAAATAAATATCAAAACTTTGCCTATCTTTTGTATAATAACAAATATCATCAAAAAACAAATATTCAGAACATCAGTGACCAAAGCAGTTTAGTATATATTAGTCGGCGGGGGAAAGTTTACATTGTACCTTATTTTAATACCTATTCGATAAAATTAGTCCTTATACTGATCAATGATCACAAATTTTAAACATTTTATATGATTTTTATGAGAGTGAGAGAGAGGGAGAGAGAGAGAGTACATTAGTACATTAACTGCAAGAAGGGATCACAGGGGCTTGTATTGTTGCTTACAGTCATACATATACTATATTATTATTATTATTATTATTATTATTATTATTATATAGTACATGTTTAACAAGCAAAACGTAAGCAACGATACGAGCTCCGGTGCAACGCCTACGGCACGCGACTTTTCTGTATAGTACATTTTTGCCCCAGAACAGATCGAGTTCGAGGATAAATATAATTTATACCCGATTTTAGGCTGGCAATCAGTCTATTAATTTGACATTTAATTTGAAATAATGCAGCAGCTATGGTTGAAAATGTTGCCCAGTACGGACTGTATTTCAGCTTGAGTGTGCACACACACGTGTACATATACAACACACATGTACACATCAAGTTGAAAAATAAATAACAAAAAGTAAAATACATTTAAAATACAGCAACTGAACACTGGAAAAATACTAAATATATGCTCCAAAAATACAGCCAGCGCATTAATTTTCTAGCTAGGATTAATCACATAGCGTCTCAAATATATATATATATATATATATATATATATATATATATATATATATAACTTATATATATATATATATATATATAACATTTTGTGTTTTTATTTTTTGTAAAAATACCGTTCATACACGTTGCATAAAAGTATTAAACAAATGCTACAATAATCCTTTTCTTCAGTAAATATTTCTTTCAAAATTGCTGGAATCTGTAGTCGGTGCCATAATGTGCCGGTAGCCTACTAAGTGGGACTAATTTAAATCCAGTCTAAGGACGACAATTTAAAGATATGTATTACAATGATTCATGAAATTGGAACAAATCAGCAATTAATTCTTGCCAATATTGCATTTTTTCTGGATTCGGTGCTGATTTCATAGGATCAATATATGGGTGTGAGTCACATTATTATTTCTAGTATGATGTGGTTGGCACGAGTGCCAAGATATTATACATCACAGAGGAATATAATATAAACAATAAATGCAACTTAGTATAATCAATGTAATGAAAAAAAAAATACACGGGGATTATAGTTTTACCATTACTCCCTTTTAACAAATAATTTTAGTCAATAATAGCATTATTGGCTGCTTTTTTTCCTTGGTGTTAATATCTTTCCTCAATGTACCTCATGCAAATTCAGCTGTTATCATCCAACTATTCTGATTATGATTTACGCTAAAGAATGCCTCCAAATACAATCAGAAATAAAAACAGAAAAAAGTCTCCTATAAAAATAGCAAGCAACATTTGAAAGAAACGTTTGTTTAAAGAAACATAAAACGTAATTTTGTTTTACTGTAAAGCAGGCCTAAAGTTATATGGTGACTGACATGACAAAATGATCTAAGATACGAACTTTGCCGTAATTTTTCTGGTCGTTAGTGATCAGCGCAAACAAGAATGCGTATAAAAATTGTACATTTGTTAGGTGGTTACAAAAAAGGTATCTTCTTTCAGAAAATGCGTTGTTAGGTTTTGAGGATTTCCAAGAGGCGGAAATCTTGTAAAATTAACTGTTAATTTCACAATATTTTATTATATAATTTATACATATGCTACCGTTCAAATATAATACATATGGCATAACCATAACAAACACTCTTTCAAACATTATAATTTATTGATAATTTGGGGGCTAAAAACGACCCTTCATCATCATAAATCCCTTAACCCAAGAGGTCGCTGGGGCACCACAGATGACTTTACAACCAATTCTCTCCATCTTTCCCTGTTCCCTACTGCCTTTTGGGAATCTCCAAATCCCATGCCTGTCCACTCCTTAATGTTGTCTTCCCACATCTTTTTCTGTCTGCCTCTTCTTCTGCACCCTCGCACTATGCCTTGCAAGATTGTTTTTGCCAGTCCAGTTGATCTTGAGACATGACCGTACCACTTCAGTTTGCATTTTTTTACAGTGGTCAAGAGGTCTTCATAGGATCTGATGGCTCGTTGGATCCTGTTGTGGACTTCTTCGTTGCTTACATGGTCAATGAATGAGATGCCGAAGACCTTGCGGTAGCATCTCATTTCGAAGGTTTGAATTCTTCTTTGCAGATCTGATGTGAGCGTCCATATTTCACAAGCACACAGAAAGATGATTATGACAATCAAGCGGATCAGCCTTATTTTGGAACCAAAGGCAATGTTGGTATCTTTCTATATTGGTCTCAAACTTGCTATTGCTGCTGTGGTCTGGGCAATCCTGCAAGGTAGTTCTGGTTTGGAGCCGTCATCTGTGATAATTGATCCCAAGCACTTGTAGCTTGTGACTCTTTCCAGCTTCTGTCCACTGACCTTATTTCTGCACTGATGCCATTAGTGTTGTTTGTCATCAGTTTGATTTTTATGGCGCTAAACTATATACCGTATGCTGTGGAGGTTGTTTCGACCCTTATCGAACCTTATCCTTAAAGGTGAAATAATGTAAAATCACATTGCATTCCAAATATAACTTGCTTAAAATGAATATTAGATCATTTCACTAGTATAGGTTCAGTTGTGGTAATTAACGTTTCCATTCAGTATTTATATATTAAAGGTGTTGTCATTTCATACAAATGTTGATCGTTCAGCTCTACAGTTCTGCTCGACAATTCATTGAACATAACGACATCGTCAATGCAGGTATTACTAGTTGTAGTTTTATTATTATTATTATTATTATTATTATTATTATTATTATCTGTAGTAGTAGTGGTAGCAGTAGTTGTAGTAGTATTAGTAGTAATAGTAGTAGCAGAAGCAGTATTAGTAGTAGTATTAGTGATATTAGGAGTAGTAGCATATATATATATATATATATGTATATATATATATATATATATATATATATATATATATATATATATACTATATACTAACTATATATATATATATATATATATATATATATATGTATGTATGTATGTATGTATTACATGTTACAACATTAAAGACGTTTAATGAAACATGATCACTGGTAAACTGATAGTAAAAGTCTTCACTTTATTAATGATTTTTCATACATTTTCACAGTAACACGCGCATGCAGCATCTCAACAACAACAACATCAATAGTAAAAATAACAATGCTTTTTTTCATTACTTAGACTTTAGCAGATGTGTAACTGTTATATGATTAGTGTCCTATTATCAGTTTGAAACTGACCTATAAATCCTGAATCTAAACACATCTGATATGTTGCTGGGTCTTTTTGAGGTCGTTAGGTCATCATTTATACTAAGTTTGCATTTAAATCTCATGGAAAGGAATGTCCAGTTTATATATTGGAAAGAGTATGGTTAAGTATCCTTAACTGAACCCCTGCTGTTAATATTAAGTTTGATATCAAGATTTCGCCCCTCTTTGAATCATTTTATTGGCCTAAATGTTTGTTAAAAGCCCACTGTGAGATATCGTGCAGTTTGCCTTGACTGTAGCATATCTTTGACACTTTTACGACCGGTTGTATCAGTACGAATCAATACCTGGTGTTCACGGGCGATTTAACGGCGTCGCTTTTCATACTCTTCTATGATATCACTGGCGGGTTTAGATATTTAGTATGATTATTAGGATTGTTAAATTGTCGTGTGACACACGTTCGTGTCCAGATCCGCACGATACAGGTGTTTGGTCCTAGGTAAGCCTACCATTATTATAAATGGTTCGTCAAATGCTGGAATAGGTTGCAGTTATGGCTTCGGTATCATCTAATTGGATTTTTCCTGCCATTAGACAATTATGACAAGATCTATAATATTAAGAAACATCACGTTTAATTTTAGGCCAATAAAATTATTCAAGATATTTTGACTTCTTAATGACCAGTCAAGAGACAAAGGAGTTGTATGGGCTATACTAAGACTTTCCCACTGATATAACCTTTTAACAACATTTTGTTAGCTCATTGACCGCTCATTACCAGCAGGCACGTCAAGTGATCTCTATTTTCTCATAAGGACCAAATTTTATTACGAAAAAGCTGGTACTTGTGTGGGTTCAATGCCGCTAATTACCCTTTGAAACAAACAGGATATCTCAAGATCTTGTTCCTGTTTGTCACTGATTAGAAATCAGTGAATGAGTAGCAAAAGAGAGTACTACTGTCATCAATAATTCTTGATTGATCAATAAAAGGAGCAAAAGTAACTTCATCTAATTACTGAACAATAAATGAATCAGCTAAATGAATACTATCCTGATCAACAACATTGCCGAGATTTCTCTTTTCCATAGCTTTCGTAACTGCGAAAGCTGAGTATAAACCAGGGATTTCAATTTCAATAGGATCAACTCTTTGATCTAAACAAGGCTTGTCAGTTACAAATTGATTCACCACAACCTGATCCCCAGCTAAATCAATACCTAGTAAAAACTGAACATCCTTAATAGGCAAAGAAGTCACCGCTCCTGTGATCAGGGGTCCCGAGACTAAGTCGGTTGACAAATTAACAAAATGGAGAGGAACATTAAGAAATCTACGCTCTTATCACCGAATAAGAACATTTTCACTTGAAGAAGACTTCTCAGAAAAAGGCAAATCACTTGATAATCAAAGACTCTGCGAAGCTCCAACAAGTTATACAGAACCTTCGACGCAAGTGGCTTATAATTATCCATAATAAAATCAGATTGCGGTTTGCAGGATCCAACAAATGTATTTCTTTCAATACACATCCATAACCTTGACCGCTTAGAAATAAGAGCATATATAATAGCTCTGTCTGTGTTCTGCTGCTTAGTTTTCAACCTGAAGCAATCGGAAATAATGTGCTCTTTGTTCTTACAAGTGCGCGTAGGAAGAGATAAGGATTTCTGACTAGTCTTGTCGGAGTGTTTCCTAAATGTAGTCTTTGAGATTTAAAGTACTCGCTTGAGACTGAAATGGTTTTAAACAAAATCCTGCTGAGAGGAAGATTAATTGACAAATGAAACTTTGTGAGTCAAGGAATAGTCATAAGCTGTACTAACATCATTTTCTAAAGTTTCGGCCTTTTTCGCTTCAAGGTAGGTCTTGATTTCACTGTGGAAGCAATTCTTGAACTCTTGAAGCAATATGAGTTGTAGTTATCATAATCTGTATCAAACTTCTAGGTTGAGTACCACCTATCAAATTGTGGTTCATTATTTCATGCAACTTCGACATGGGTTTAATCTGTTTCTTTTCTTCAATTCATAAACCTCTGTCGATATCCCCTAACAAACCTTGAATATACATTCCTTCACCACATCATGATTAGCACTTTGTTGTACCGACGGTCAAGTATTGATTTCACGAGTTTTGCCAATAGACAGACTTTGTAATAACAAAGTCTAATATTCTTATTGTCAGCAACTTTCTCAAAATGAAGAAAATATTGATCAACTTCATTTTCGTTAAAGGTTTGGACTAGTCTAAAATTTCTGGCAGCATCAAAGTCCAATCTATTTCGTTGATGTACCAATAGTCTTGATGTATCACAATGATATAAACCAATAGAGCTTTAAATGAATTCACAGTAACTCCAAACTTGTTACTTAATCCAAAGTCTATGAACTTCTTGTAGTTCTGTTGAGTAGTTCAAATAAATAAACAAATACTGTCAAATAATAATAAACACAACTTTGATAACCGATTCTTCTTCAGATGTTAAGATAGGAATAACCAATTCTAAGGTCAACATCCCTTACATAGAAAACTAAGACAATTCCTGACCATTTCAAATCACCAACGTCAACAAGGTAAATACTTTAACATCCAACCAATCAGAAATTAAGTCACTTGGATTTCCGGGGGAGCGGGGACCGATGAGCTGAACTCAGTTTTTCAACAATATTTCTTACACGTTACAAGGCGCAATAAGATGCTTGCTAAAGTAAATGACCTTATCTTCTAGTGCAAACCCAGAAGGTGCAAAATGAAATATTTAATATGTTATCTACTAAATGACTCTTACAACCTATAATAAAAAACTGCCACACATAATACCGATATACATAACACACCATGGAGTATATGTCCTGGTGAAAAACACATTTGGGACCTTCCAGAACTTGTTTAAAATAACTGTGAGCCTGAAATACTGCTTGATTCTAACAACTAGATTCTAATAACCAACCAAAGTACTAGTAAATCGTGTTATACTGCATGTTACGGACATGACCTTGTCTACCAAGCATCAAACGATATCCGTGTACTTCAACACGTTGACGTCGATCTCATCCATACGATTGCGATTCAAGGTGCTGGAGAACGAATCGCTAGATTTATTATGAAAGGCGGCATGAAGGCCAGGATTACATTTGATGCCCATTGAAGGTACATTATATTGATACAATGGTTTCTGAGCCGATTTTATCTAAAATTAGATACAGTCCTGGTGGTTACTGGAGAGGTGAAGCATCTGTAGAAAAATTGGCAAGTGAGGCAAAGGTCACCCTTGGCGGTTCTCCAGCATGGTTGGTCAAACAAGCGCTATGGCAAATGTACCTACCGTTACCAAGAAAAATTTCACGTGCTTGGTTTAATATTAGATACCCAATAACGTTCATCAAATCAATCTCTTATTTGCTCCACATGATCGTGTACGTGATCAATAAGGTCGTGGACGTGGGGCGCAAGCACGCACATACAAATACGCGTTAACAATTTACGATAATGCATGCCGATAGAAAGCGGAGCCGATGACTTCCAACGATTCTGCAAGTGTGGCTGATGCCCTTAAACGTATTTATTTTTTAATATGGCAACAATTTTTACAGCTCTATCCAGGCAAAGAATTTCTCGGATCTGTTGCTGTATTATTAACAAAACATCCAGTGCGAGTTCCTGTTGGGCATCTTAATATACATCATGATCAAGCTATTGTGGAATAATTTAATCGCACACTTTCCAAATGATTAATCGGTCATCAATACTCAGAATAAGTATTAACACGACTTTGGAGTGCTTATTACTTGTAAACACAGTTCCCTTTGCTAACAAAGCACAATTTAGTAGCAGACAATATACAGACTATTACGAAGGATTGATGATGAGGCAGCGATAGTTAGGGACCTTTCAAAGAGCAGACTTTTTTGGATAGGATTTAAACCCATTTCCCTTTGGTTTTACATTTAAGCTATAAACATAATTTGATAATTGCTTTATTACAAAACAGATTATGACATATTGCACAAGTTGATGATATCTTGACAGTGCAGTATAATAAACAATCCTAGAATCATCTGAAATTATGCCATCCAATGAAAAACACCATCTGTCGTTGAAATCATGTAATGTATGTTATTATATGCTCATTATTGTCACCGTTAACTTTACATTGTCAGAATCTTCCAATATTTCCCGATATTGCACCCTCGCGCTAAATTCATACTAAATGCACGCGAATAAAGGAACTACTTTCTAATGTAAACAAACAATTTTTTTTTTCTGAATGAACTAAAGCAGATATTTCATGGACTGCCACATACCAGCAAATGTTTCATGGACTGCCACATATCAGCAGCTTTGGCACATTCCGCGTTAACTTTTTTGATACAATGTTTCAGATTTAGGTTAGCTATAGATGCCAGACAGGGTCCTCACAATAACTTGCAAGTTATAAGACATAAACTGTCTTCTTTAGCTGGTAATAAAATGGCAAAAATATACTTACAATTTTACATCCTAAATTTCCTCAAAATGTACTTTCGTAGTTCTGCAAATCTGAATTACATGAGCCATGTCATGGGTTCTCAAGGTTGATTACACATTTCGAAATTTGACTGTAATTTCGAGTATATTCCAACTGCAGTTACATCCTCCTTACTGCGCTCAAAATGAAATAAATATTAAATTCCACAGCGTCTTTTCGATAATTGCAATTGAAAGACTTCATATTTTTCCCACATTATGATCTGAATCATTCAATGACAGAACATAAACACGCACGCCGAAGTCAACACACTTCAATACGATTAAATTGGCAGACGCTGCTGGAATCTGATGTAAGTTACTTCATGTAGATAAATCCAGACCATAATCACGAAACTGCGTCGAATCGACAAAAATACCAAAACGTATTCATTCCAGATCAAACGGAAAAGTTGTTGTAATGCGCATTCATTAACAATATTACTCCAAATGTCAATTTTAAGTAGACCAAACGCCATTTTCTTCCGAAACGTACGTCTAGCGCGCGATCAACTTCAAATTTGTCTGGGCGGAGTTACGTGCGCATTAATAATGTTGTTGTGTAATGATGCAGCTACGCTTGTGTATTTAGTTTGGAATACGGCTTACATTCAGTTACTTTGTTTCTTGTAGTGTATTTTTGTTTATATATTTAAGCCTTGTGTAGAATAAGAAAATGAGCATATAATAAAAAGGTTACTGCATTTGTATGGGAAAATATGAACTCGTTTTGTCGGATGGATATACCGCACTCTAAAGGTCGTGCAGTATAGCCATCCGAAAAAAACTCGTTCATATTTTCCCATACAAATGCAGTAACCTAAAAATATCAATATAGCGATTGCTGTTACGACCTAGAGGTTTAAACTACGTGATAGGAAAGAGCGCCAACTAACAAGTTTTGATTAATTGAAAATAAATATTGATTCCCCTAAAATACAAAGTGAAAGAATTAATAATAACTTACAGTTAGTACTGAATTCCTCAGGAACTAGGTCAGTCTGACCTTTAAAAGGCACCAATGTCCTCGTTGGATAACGTGTTGTTTGCCTTGAACTGTTCCTGAGCATCAAAGTTGGAATTTATGATAATATAAATCATTCATAGGACATATCATTAAAATGTCATTAACTAAATGACCCATACTATAATCAATATTTTGAAAGTAATGTACATGTACATAATATTATATATATATATATATA